>QKWP01001131.1:0-14327 GCA_003550325.1 Gigaspora rosea
AAAAAAAAAAAAAAAAAAATTATTTTATTTTATTTATATATAAGGCATGCCTAAAAACTTTTCCGTGCCCCAACCCTATTTTACATAGAAAAATAAATTTAATTATACTATATATATATCTATATATATTCAGTATATTATGCTACAATTTTAATCCATTTTTTGTTAAATAAATCTGGGAAATTCTATTTTGACCGGTCAAAATGGCCCACTCCTACAATTTAGGGTTAGTGAGGTCAGAATTATGTTAATGCCGACTGGGTTCTAGTCAGGGTTGCATAACTTTACGTAAGTTAAAATTTTAACTGACGTAACTTATAAAATTTATTATGGATTTTCAATTAGGAAAATTCAAAAACAAATGTTTTGTCAAAAGTCGCTTATAATTCCAAATTAAGTTCTATGAGGCAGTGTAAGTTTGGTATATAAAATACTTTCTAACTCTAATCTAGAAACAAGTGCTAACCTAATCCAATAGCATGAAATTTTATTTTGAAATATATAGGTTGAAATTTTTTGTATCTTAATGCGGGCCAAATTGGCCTTAATGCTGGCCTGCTTTATCAATATATGTTTGTAACTTACATGAGGTCACGAAGTTACATTGTCAGGTTTTAGTATAAAAATCCTGGCCAGCATCAATCTAATTCTGGCACACACTAACCCTATAATTCTAAGGCCCTAGCGTCACCAACCTAAAAAATTTCGCTAAAAATTTTTCGCAGTTAAATTAGGGTTAGAGTCTGCTATTAAATTAGGTTAGAAAGAGTCTTTATAATACCAAAATTTCATAAGGAAAACTTTTTGTTAGTGCGCAGTAAGCAGTTTCATAGGTAAAATGTTGATTTATGAACGATTTTTTGGTTTGGGTTGATTTTTCGCGTTACACCTGATCTCGATTGGCGAATTAGTAGCGAAATTTTTTACGCTAGGGGGGTTTAAAATTCCGCCTGCGGTAATCCTTAATTCTAGGAGGATCATTTGACCCGGGTCAAAATTAGAGTTGTTGGTGAAACTAGTTAGTTTCACCAGGACCATCCGGTGCACCGTTGAAGATTTGAGTTTTTTATAATTATCGGTGCACCAGTTTCGGTGCACCAGTCTTGGTGCACCACGGTGCTCCATTGAAGATTTGTTTCACCTGCAACTCTAGTCAAAATAGAATCTCCCTAAATCTTTAACAGTTAAAAATTAAGAAACCTAGATTTGTGATTATATCACGCGCGTGATCTGCGCGTGACGCGCAGGATTTTTGAAGAAACCACCATAATATAAAAATATTTTCATACTCGGTTTTGTTTTTTTTATAAAGGTTGGTCAGAAACCACGAAAGTCTTTGGCTGATATGACAAATCAACAAAGAAATTTGTTAGCTTCACCAGCACCTATTGCTAGCAAAAACGAATATCGAGGATGCTATGAACATTTCAATGGAAGGGGATTAATAATTCTATGATAATCTTGAAGTTTTGAATTTGGCAGTTCGTGAATTTGATCAGAGTATAATTTCATTAGGATCCACTCACTCATACAAAAGTGCAAACCGTTTGTGTGTAAATTCCGAGCATCTTATTAAAGTTCCAGGTGAAAGTACTTATGATGCGGATTCTAGTAAACTGGCTCAGAAAATTCGCGGATTTACGGCATCTTGAACAAGTATGCGCAGATGGAGATTACCATCACTTTTATTGTGATATGACAATAAAAGAAAGTAATGCTCCTAATCCTAAAGCGATTTTAGAATTTTTGGCAACATCACCCCATCACAACTGGACAATCACTTTGAACGGGTATTTAAGTACGCCCAACAGCTCAATCCGTTAGATGTTACTAAAAATCCACACTAGCAATGTGAAAGGCTACAGGATAGGGTGCTTAATATCATGCATTTCTGGCATGACAAAAATTTTCAAATGTTCGGATGAGTTCCGGATGAGTTCCCGATCTCAAGATGTCACTGATAAATTTAGGATATTATAGCTGAGCAAATTCTCCCTTAATGTATTTGAACATACATATATAATAAAACTGAGCCTTGGTACATACATAGTCGTGTTTACTTTTACGTATACAGTATTCAAAAAAAACTTTTTATTCAAAATATATACTATAAATAATTTTTATAAAATTTTTAATAAATAAGTAACTTCTAACAAAATAAATGATTGATCTTTAGTATAGGTATGCATATAGAATTATTATATAAAAATATAATATATAAAAATTAGCTATTTGATTTAAATTAAGCAAATTTATAAATATATAGTTAGGGTTGGGTGAGAGTTAGAGTTTAAATTAGTTTAAAATGGATGGTTTTTATATGTTATAATTCTACAATAATTCTGTATGCCCACCTATACTAAAAAAGATCCGTTTTCTCAAACTTGTAATTCAAATAATCAAAAAACTATTATTTGTTTTTAGTATATACAATTAAAATATATATATTTTAATTAAACTAATAATCTAACTGTATATCAGTTCGATTTTGTTGGGACATTAGATATAAAATTACAAACTTTAAAATAATTATCAAAACATTTACTTAACCTTCGTTATGCTGTAGAATAATACAATTCAATTACAATATAATAATAATAACTCAAAAATTGCAAGAGCAACATATCTAAAATTATACAACTTATACAACACTATTATATTGTTATGTATCACAAATTAAGAATCATTGAATAGTCAGATTATTAAAATATTGTCATTTTTTTACGGCCCTTTGCCTTATCAATTCCATTCTGAATTTCCTGTTCTTTTCTTTTCAATGCTTTGCATGTTACTTCAATTTGACTAATTTTTTCTCTAAAATGTTTAGCCATTGTGGGATCCTTCTTTTCATTTCTTTGCAATGATTCCTTGGCTTTTTGAAGTTCTCTGTTGGTTTGGTTTAATTGTTGTTGTATCTGATATAATGCTATGTTGTGATTAGTTTCAGAGGAATTGCGAGGGCGTTGAGATACATGGGTGCTCTGTTTTCCATCACCTTTGTTAAGAGATGAATTCAGATAGTCAAAAACAGTTGGATGTTGTAATTCAAAAATTTCAACGCTGTTGGATGAATCAAACTTCGCTACATTCCGTTTGCGAGATTTACGATGTTTGGATTGAATCGATGGATCATGGGATTTACGATTTCGATTTTTGCGTCGATGAGGACCAGTTTTGTCTTGTCCATCGATGTTGTCCAATGATATTACTTTATCATAAACCTTCACTTCAATAGGATTTGTTATGCCATTACTATTCTTACCCAATCCTTCACCCTGGTTTGAAAAAAAAAATTTTGTTTTATGGGCATATTCTAAAGGTACTCAATAAGAAAAATAGGAATTTAAATACCATTTTGTAACCCATTTTGGCCATAAGCTTGGATGCAATACCTTTAGTGTGTTTCTCCCATTCCGCAAAACGAATTTCATCATTAGACGAATTGAATATATGAATGTCTTCAAAATCTTTAGGCTCTTTGGGCGGTGAGTCAATATCATCACTAAAACTATCACTTTCATAATTGGAGTAATCACTTTGACTAGAATTGTCATCCCCATCGTCTTCATTGTCTTCTTCCATGTCATCAAGTCCTCGTACTGGTATTATCTCATCGGGACCTACCACTACTCCATGAGGATGTTCATTCTCATAACCTTTATAAATCACTCTAAATCCATTGCCACCTGCTTCAATACCAACAAGCTTTGCCATATACCATACTTCATCATTTTCATATTTAGCCCAACAATTACTTCCAACTTTATATGCATCTATTTGACCAATATGGAGCAATTCATACGGGGCAACAAGATCTGATGAAATTTCTTCACCATGAGAATGTCCACGAGGACATGGCGACACACATTGATTAGATAAATATTTTTTACACATACGAGCGGAGGGAGTAATAGGTGTCAATATCAAAATATTGTGAGTGTTGGCATCAGAATTAATACTTTGTATTAATCCGGGAAGGAAATAGACCTTTTGATTTTCCGGATGAGTAAATGGGATGCAACATTTGTCACCAATATGTAAGGAATCCGTCTCAGTATTGGTGTTGATGGGATTCTCTTCGGTATACGTCTGTATGTCACTTTGCGTTTCGATCTTAAATCCAAAGAGCAAAAAGGCGCAATATGAGAATCTGTGTTAAATATCCGAAAAATTTTTTTGGTTCTTTGAGAACATAAATTGATAATTTTATGTTCTTATAAACATTTTAATGTTCTTAATAATAATAATAAAAAAAAAAAAAAAAGGAGAGAGAGAGAAATTATATATTTTCTATATATTATATGAGAACATAAATTATAAATTTTATGTTCTTAATTGGTTCTCAAAAGAGAACATAATTTTTAAATACAATGTTCTCATATTTTTTTGAGAACACTGAAAACATTAGATATCTAACACTGATGAGAATCTGTGCCCGGTTTGTTGATTTTCTGTGTGTAATTTAAGATACCTAACCAATCGAATTTTGTCGTATATATTTAGAAACCCAATTTTTTCTAACTTGCGTCAATTTTTCTAGAAACTTAAACGAAGATGTCCTAATTACCGCATAACCAACTTCAATGTCTTTTTTTTTTTTTTTTGGAATTCTATGAATCTGTAGAATTCAAATAAAAAAAATTTCTAGCAAAGTTTGATCAGACGGCTATCAAAATACATTTGTTCAAAGTTTTAAAAATTCCAAACGTCTATCAAATAGAAGCTATGTCAAAAATTTTCTCGACCTGAATTTTTGTCTACCTGACCAAATTTGACAAAAATTTTTTATTTGGGCTCTAAATCTATAGAGTTCAAATAAAAAAGGTTTCATTGGATTTGATTAGGTCGAGATATCTTCGCTTTGATAGATGATTTGTGTTTTTTGAAACTTTAAGTGAAGAGCCTTCGATGAGACTATATATTCGTATAATTAAAATATAATTTAATCAAATTTGGTAAGATGGTTATTAAGATATTTTTGCGTAAATCTCTAGAAAATTGACGTGACTTGGAAAAAACTGTTTTTCTAAACATAACAAATCTGATTGGTTAGGCATTTTATGCTACACATAGAAAATCAAACAAACCAGACATAGATCCTCTTATTGCCAAAAAGACAAGTCAAAACGAGTGAATTTTAGTGGTCGAAATCCCCGTTTGATTCTATATGCATATCGACTATATATACTAGATCCTCACCGTGTGTCCTATGTCGTCGTGTAAAGTTTCTGCTGGACAGCCAATAAGTGCGAGTAGGTCTTTTTTTTTCGATAGTAATAGCTGTTGTCGTTGAACCTCCATCATACTTTGTAAATCTCCGGCAAGATTGTTTAATTCCGGATCTTCCGGGCTAAGGACCAAGAGTTCCCTGATCTCACGTAAGGATTCTTCATTTTCCTTAAGGGATCTTTCAATTTCAGTAGTCGACAAATTAGTTTTTACCGACATGTTCCTTCGCTTAATATAACTTCTGAACTTTTAGACGCGACGAATAAGAATAAGAATAAAAATTAAAAATTAGCGTTAAACACCAATAATTATTGTGTGATTGTAAACCATATACATACATGCCGATGGCTTGGTGAAACGGTTGATCTCAATATAAATATCCAGCCCGCATTTTAATGTTAAAATTTATTTCGATTTTTTTTTTAACGCATTTTTAACCCACGCTCACTTTTGCCATTAAATCCACTATCGGGTTGTTCATTCAACCAAATATTTACTCGTAATAACCATAATGGATAGAGCTAAGAAAGTAGTTAACGAGAAACATGAACGCATCTTGCTTGAATTGACGAAGCAACCAGGAAATGATTCCTGTGCCGACTGTGGTGTTAAAGGTAATGCTCGCTAATATTCTGCATTAACTGTTTGCAAATAACAACATTGTTATCAGCAATACATGAATAAATTCAAAATTGGATTAATAAGTAATTTTTTGTAAATTTGTAGGGCCACGTTGGGCGTCTCATAGTCTTGGCATTTTCCTTTGTATTCGCTGTGGTGGCTTGCATCGTAAAATGGGGACTCATATTTCCAAAGTGAAATCGATATCATTAGACTCATGGACACCGGAACAAATAGAAGTAAATCAGATCAATTGATATTTTTTCCAATTGACTTGATTTGATTTATCTAATTTTATTTTTTATAGAACATGCGACAATGGGGTAATTTGAAAGCTAATGCGAAATGGAACCCACGTCCAGAATTACATCCAATGCCGTTTAATACATCCGATAGGTAAATTTACTCGTTAAAGCCATATATATCTTTGACACATATACTTACGTGTCTTTAAATTATAGTGAGATGGAAAAATACATTCGTAATAAATATGAAAAGAAATCTTTTTGCAATAATCCGAGTAAGGTAGCGTATAATTTTTCAAATTTAATTTTAAAAAATTCTTTTTTTATGAAATCAATTTTATTCAATAAATTATATAGTCAGTACAGAGTCCATCTTCTGCACCAACAACAACAACAACAACAACAACAACAACTCCACCTAGACGTAAAACCATTGATTCCTCCCTAAAACATGTGGATCGAGGAGTTAATGATGCTTTGTTACGTCAACTTAAAGATATGGGTTTTACTGATACTACTAAAAATCGAGAAGTTTTGTCTACAACAAATGGAGATCTCAATTCTGCAATTGAAATATTATGTCGTCTATCTATTGGAAACTCAACTTCCAATGAACTGGCTCGTTCTTCCGCGAGTTCAAATACATCAAACGATGATAAATTAGTCCAATTATGGAATATGGGGTTTCATGATGAGGCAAAAAACAGAGATGCTCTTCGACGTACTGGTGGTAATATAGAGTTAGCTGCTGCATTACTTGTTGAATCTCGCACATCTGCAACAACAAACAATACCAATTCTATTACCAAGTCTCAATCAGAACAACGCAAGCTACAGTTGACACAAAGTCAATCACTTATAGATTCAACACCTTCACCACAAATTTCCACACAATCACAAAATCTTGTAGATCTTTCAGATGTATTTAGTCAGCCAGCTCAGGGACCAGGTTTGGATTTATCACTATTATTGTAATATTTGCGAAAGTTCCTGACAGTATCAATTCTAACGATTTGCTCAATTTATGATAAATATTTTCATAAGGTATGACTATGCAGCTTCAGCAACAGCAACAACTACTACTGCAAAAACAATTACAGCATCAACAACTACAGCAACAACAACTACAGCAACAACAACTACAGCAACAACAACTACAGCAACAACAACTACAGCAACAACAAATGCAAAAGCAACAACAATTGCAGCAGCAGCAACAATGGCAACAACAACAACCATGGCAACAGCAACAACAATGGCAACAGCAACACCAATTGCAACAGCAGCAACAACTGCAGCAGCAGCAACAACTGCAACAGCAGCAACAATTGCAACAACAGCAACAATTGCAACAGCAGCAATTGCAGCAGCAGCAACAATTGCAACAACAACAAAAATTACAACAGCAACAGCTACTACAACAACAGCCAAATAAATTCGATAAGAACGCAATTTTATCACTATATAGCTCACCTCAGCCACCTTTAACAGGAGGAACTAATATGCAAAATAGCGCATATTTTACTACGTTAGGCACTGGTTTTACACCTCAAAATCAGGTTAGCCAATTTGAATCACAACCAAATGCATTTAGAACAAATATGGCAACAATTAATTCTCACGAGAACATGATGTTCAATTCGGGATTTGGCGGTGTTCAAAATTCGACAATGAATAAAAAAATATAATTTCTTCTTATTTGCATTATAATTTAAATATTTATCAATAATGAATAAATATAATTGTAATCTAATTAAGACCTTAAAATAATAATAAAGCTATATAGTATACTTGTTAAAATTTTATTATACTTAGAGAACTGATATTTCACACCATTTTTTTTTTTTTGATAATGCCACACCCCGCCATTTTAAATTTTTTTTTTTTTTAAGCTTTGTTCGAAGATATCTTGACACCTAACTAAATTTGATAATCTTTTTTTTTTGTTTGAATTCTCATTGAATTTTGATTAGTAAATGCCGTAATCAAATTTTGTAAAATGTCAAACGTTTATCAAACAAAAGCTACACTAAGAATTTTAATCAATCCGGTCTGGTCTATTTTGGTCCAGTTCTGGTCTGGCCAGTCAATTTTTTTCGGTCCTATGATGATTATTGGTTCAAGACCAGAGCCATAATTGGGGTCAAAGCATAGTCATGTGATATATGTCCATAGAGTTTTGATAATCCTCGGCGAGAAAGGTTTTGTAATGGGTTTTAACGGTTTTTAATGGGTATGTAATGACTTTATTATAGTTTTATAACGGGTTTATAACGGCTTTATAACGGTTTTGAATATTCGAATTAATTCAAATTCATATTTAACATGAATTGATTCGAATACTCGGTTAGTTGAATATTCGATTCCCACTTTTTTAATTTTGAATAACAACATAAAATTTTATTTACTGTAATAAAACTTACATACTTATTGAGAAAAACTATGTAAGGAAAATTTTACAATTGAGAAATATTTAATAAAATTATCTATGGAACATTACTTGTTGAATTTTAGAAACGAGTAAACTAATAGGATTAGAATGGAACCAGCTTTCAACTTCATCAAAAGTTGAAAGCGAGTTCACATCGTAATACTCTTGATGATTAGTATCACAATTACATTTAAATCTAATACGATATTCGACAAGAATTCTTCTGATGGCACCATCTATTATCCGACAGTCTTCGTGCACAGGGGTTACATAACCCTCTGCGAAGACTGCTGCACATTTTCCGTCTTCATGTTGTGTGATTCTATTCTCGAAATAGTTATCATCATCGCCTATATCGAGGCCAATTTTGAATAGACTAGGATGACCTTCGATATCTAGTTAATTATTCAAATTAATTTTATTAAACGTCTCAAGTGGGCACTTTTAATATAAATACTTGCCTGTCCTACGTAGTACATAGAATATTCCGGGCTGGACTGGCCGTCCGACTTCCCCGATCCTTTCGGATAAATACTTTGCCAATGAATTTAATGCTTCTTCTGACATGGGGTTGGAGGAACTCCCTTGCCTTGATTGCTGCTAAAAATTCAGCCTTATCATGCCTGTTGCATACAGGTATTGTCATGTAAGACTTTATACGGCATGCTTGAAGGCAAATGCGATTGACATTGTCAATTGCTTGACAATGGCCACGTTCTTTTTTGGCTTTTTAGGATAAAAAAAAAAAAGTTATTTTAAAGTATTAAAAATTACAATTAAGTATATACGAAAGTAATAAACATACATGACAAGAATGTCACCCTATTGCTATACTTGCGCCCAGTTGTATTCTCGAAATAACTACGTGAAGTTGGGTCTGAGTAAGTTCGTTTAAGCATTTTTTTTCTTAAGGAGAAATTTTTGATGAATTCTAGGTTAAAAAAAAATTCAAACCGTAATTTTATTATATATATAAAAAAATATGAAGCATGCAGTGTACTGTAAATACATATTATAATCCAAAAACCCGTTGGTTTCATATATTAGCGAAAAAACATTGGCACGCCCTTTGGGTTGGGGGTTAAACTGGCTGTGCAAAGAGCCAGGAATAGTTTTATAAATATAGTGTACAGGTATGGTAGATGATAATAGGAACTGAAGCATTAATTTCCCGAAGGGTTAGCAATAGTGATTGTGCTGGGAATCGCAGTAACAGACCAGGGGTAGTTATTGAAAGAGCTTAGTTGTTTAGCCGCCTGCCGCAGCAGGCCGGCGAATCGAGCTGGCAGAATCAGATGCTTGTTCCAGCGTAATGCCTTTAGTTTGTGGAGGGTTTGGGTGGGACAAATGAAATTTTTTGACTTTTACAGGACGGAGTTTGTAGGGTTTGGGGCCTTGGTATTTAAACCACACCAGGGGTCTAGACACTATTGCAGTAACGTGACGTGGCGCATGAAAATTAACCAATTGAAGAACATAAATTTTGATCATCCCGGATCAGTTCGACATCAAAACAAAACACGTGTACAAGAAGAAAAAAAGAGAAAAGAGCGAAAATACTCGAAAACTAGTGTTTAAATCGGCCTTAAAAACCATATAAAAATGTCCGGAACGCGATTTTACATATATATAGGAACCTTCTAAGGCTATATACACGAACCCTAACTCTAACCTTAACAATAAAGCCAAAAAGTTAATCCGAAGATGCTACACCACGTGATGGTCACGTTACTGCAAAAGTGTCTAGACTCCTGGTGGGGCCTTGGTATTTATGCATGTTTCGGGTGGCTTGTTCGTGTGACGGCTTGAGCCGTATGCGGCTTGTGACCCCGTGCTGGCATTCTGATTGGTGATTACCTGTTGTGTAACATTGAGGCAGGTCACGTTTGGCGGATTTAATAGTTTTTTATTGGTGATTCTGCCGATCATGTGGGCCGCTGTCACGTGATGCCATGCTTAGCCCGGTTTTTTCGAATTGTTGACTTAGCATATATTAATTGAATTTAATATATTATTATTTTAAAATAAAAGTTTTTTTTTATTTTTTAAATAAACAGTCGGTATTATGATCTAAACTAGGGACGGTGATTTTATGCTGTCAATTGTGCATGCAACGAAAGTAAATTATGCGTTTTAAAGTGCATATATCGATATTTTTCGCAATTATTTATGCTTATGTTATACGTATCTTGCTATCTTCCTCATAAAATACACTATTTATAACTAACTTAATATCAAAGCACATTTTGTAATGTTTCAGAATTTACCTCCAATTTTTTTCCCTTGCTCGTAATTTATGCTGATTGATTTTCTATTCGGATCCTTTCGGAACTGTGCTTAAAATGACTAAATGTGTAAAAATTATTTAATAGCAACATGCGATAAAGCCTAACCTATTATTCATTACATATTAGTTATCATATATTATATTATCCGGTAGTTACTTTGATTATGTTTACTACTTGTTTACCCCATATTAATACTAGGAACTTTATATTTCTTTTAATATTTCTTTTTTTGGATATATATATATATTTTTTGTTTTTTTTATGTGGACAGTCCCTGACCTATATATGTGGAAGATCAGAGCAAATCATTCGATTATTACTGTGAAAATTTTTTTTTTTTTACACAGTACAGTACACAACTTTTTAATAAACAGTATATTACGGTTACAATATAAATATTATATGACAAGGTGTAATCTGAGTTGCAATGATCATTGCATGACCGATCTACAAAGCAGATTTCACTATCAACTTAGGTTCTCATCTTGTTCTAATATTATCATTGCGTAAAAAAAAATGTCAATAACAGATAATTAAAATGACTACGTATAATGAATATATAATTTGAATAGTAAGTAATTGCAGTATTGCGTATAAAATTTTATTTTATACATTCAAATCTTCATTTATAACTAACTGATCAATACTGTAGACAGCTCGAACTCTTACTTTGTGTGTAGTAATGAGGATACCCATTAGTTTCCGAAACCAAGAATAAACATCAGGATGATCTGTGTCGATCTCTATAGCTAATTGGCTGCACGTGATTGGAATCCAACACAAAATCGTGTCCATTGCTGTACTATAGGGTCCTTACCATGCTTCGAACAATTACAAATATATGACACACCTAGTACTAGGAAAACGGATACCTATTAGCAGTGCTGTCGTGTCTACTATGTCCAAGACTTTTTTACCCATGTCCACATCCAAACAAACGTCCATAGTGTCCACAACTGTCCAAAGAATATTTTGATTTAAAATTTAATAAATTAGTTTAAAAAAGACATAATTATAAAATAATAGGACTCTCCCTGCTGATCCTCTGTACACAAACGTTTCTGGAAAAATTTTATTAAAATAACAGAAAACACATAGATAGGCTTTAAGAAATACACAAAAAGTGATTAAAGAAAAAGAAAGGTTGGAAAAAACCACCTAGAGCTACTTAATATAAAAATACTCTGGCATGCCAAGAAGCTTGGAAAACACAAACTTTCTAAAGACTTTACGAGTCAGCCTAAAACTAAGGAAAACTGAGGAATTTGGCTAGACCCTGTACCACTGATCACTAGGTCCAAAACCAGAAGTAAACAAGTAAACAAACAAATACGTATACTAATCAGGTCTAGGCACCTACAGCAAAACAACAAGTCGCGAACCGGTTACTATAATTTCAAAGTAGTCACGAGTCGCTTAGCAGGAACTAGAACATCGAAAACAGAAAGTTCAAACCAGGATCGACAGCATAATCAGAATCTACATAAGTAGAACATCATGGAGTTTCTGAACAAATTTAAGGATCTTTTTAAAAGACCAGAAAGTGAAATAATCGAAATCACTATGAGCCAAGAAAAACTCGTCCTAGAAAGAAACAAACAAGTCGCTAACTTACTTGACATTATATATCCAGGCACAGTTTATCTTATTAGGCGGGCCTGCGAAATTATGGAATGGAAACAACTTAGAATTACACAAGAAGAAGAACAACCGGTTGAGTCCAAAACAGAAAGCCTAAAAAAAAAAATAGAGATACTCGAATTCAAAAGTGCCATAAGTAAAAAAATTGCGCTAACAATACAAGAAGGAGGTCATTCAGACTACGGCATAGAGAATTTGGAAAGACAAATTTCAAACATAATTGAAACGTCGATAGAAGCGGAAAAGAGTGGAATTTATCAACTTAGTAAAAGAAATAAGTCTAAGTCAACGCAAAATCGTGAAGAAAGGGTTCTAGTAGCGAACTCATGCGAAAAAGAAGTAAAGGCATCTATAAAAGATGGCCAGAACACAAGCAAAGGCAGTGATGGCACATTGTCATTTAAAAATAAATGACACCTTGTCATATGACAAGTCATTTTTGTCATAAAAAAATCATTTATCTTTTTATGACTATACTTAGTTTATATAATAATTATTCATAATCACATTGATATTTGCATTGATACGAAGAATTTTGAAAATATATATTTAAAATCTCATCTATCAATTAAACATCACCGTTTGTTGATGAATGACTATAATATTTGATCAAATGTTTCACAAATCATGAACCATATCTAAACCATCCTAATCCAAACACTAAATGCTTATCCGAAAGAGATTGTTAGAATGGCAACAATAAAGAGCCGTTAGGATGATTATTTAACATAACCATAAGGAGTTTTAGAATAGTTATTTATCACTAACTATAAAGAGCTGCTAGAATGATTATTTAACATTAATCATAAAAAACTATTAGAATGATTATTTAACACAAAAGTTGTTAGAATGCTAATCATAATGAGCTGTTAGAATGATTATTTAACACTAATCATAAAGAGCTATTAGAATGATTATTTAACGCTAATCATAATGTGCTATTAGAATAATTATTTAACACGAATCATAAAGAGCTGTTAGAATGGTTGTTTGATTCGACTATTTTGATTCTCACGTACACTCACATGACTATTACCTTCATTCGATACTATTGACATTAGAGATCTGAATTTCCAGATTAGTTTACCCCCAAATTTGTATATATATCTTCTTTTCTTTATTTGAAACTTACATCTATTTTTGTATAATTCATTAAATGTTAGTCAATCCGTGTAAACTTGATGATTAACATAAATAGCTCCTTTTTGTAAAATCTTCATAACATGTTAACGTGTTAGCACGTTTGCGTGTTAAGGGTCACAGATTATCCCTTAGATTGTAACACAGGCAAATTTGCCTGTGTATTTTAAAATTTTTAATAAAATTTTAAATATTGATTTTAGCCATATCTTTTCTAAGTAAAAAATATTCTTTGAGTTTTGTTTTAGTAACTTTGTTATAAATTTTTTTTAAAATCATTAGTAAACTTTAATATAATAAATGTTTAAAGTTTTTGTATTGGCATTTTTACTATTAAAATTTTTCTTTAGATTTTTTCAAATTTTATATGTTCCCGTCTATAAAAAAAATCTTTACTTCTAATACAAGTCTTAATTTTTACAAGTAAATCATTAAAGTTGCAATAATGAAAGTTGTCATCCTTTATATAAACTACAATATTGTCTTAAGAACTATAGTTCTAAAACTAAAACTAAATAAGATCGCAGAAAAATTGTAATAAAATTTTTTAAAAAAATTTTTTCTTAAAATTATCTATTTTCAGCTTATATGTAACTATAATTTATTTTCTTATAATATAAAAACTAATTTTGCAAAAAAGTAATCCTTATTTTCAAATATAATTGTACAAAGTTTTATTTAATTATTTTAGTATTTTAAAAAAGTAAATCAGAGCTAAAAAAGTGCAAAAAC
>QKWP01001131.1:42560-79523 GCA_003550325.1 Gigaspora rosea
ATCGAAATTATTATCAAGAAAACCAAAAAATTTCAAAACTATAACTCCTTTTAAATTTACTAATTTAATTTGGACAGTTGGTTTTAATAATGCTCAGCAATTTATTGATCTCAAATTAAAAAATTATTCTAAAATACATTTTGGGCTTGAATATTTATTATATTATTTAACTAAATATTTTAGTTTAACAAACCAAAAAAATATAGATAATTATATATAGCTCAGTAACTTTAGAAAATGGGTCTATAATTCGAGCAACAGAAGATTTTTATGGCAAAGCCTGGTATAGCAATGTAGGAGTTGCTATGAATTCTGAAAAACTATTAGAATATTTGTCAGATGATGGAATTTGTTATAGACAGGTATTTGTTGTATTTTTATTTTTTTTTAAATTTTATAAAATATTAAATATTTAATATTTATTACTCAATGTCGAAACTACTGAAGAAAGTGTGCTTAATCTCGCATTAATCTGGTGGTATGATTTTAAGTCTACAAATGATCATATTATTATGGATGTCCTAGACTTAAAAAAACTGAATTATATAATAACATCGTAGATATTAAAGCAATTAAAAATCAATAATTCCACGCTTTGATAAATCTAATGATTATTTAGTTAATAAGTATTCTTCTAATAAAATTAAATCAGTATAAAAATTTTTAAAAATAGTTTGAAATGTTTCGCATTAATTAAATACATATAAAATTTAGTATATTAAATTATTTAAAAGACGTATTAAGGGGTGTGGCGACATAGAGAAGCTGTCTGGTTGTCACCCCCTAAGCGACAGGTCTAGAGTTCAAATCCCACTGGAGACGAGTTGGAAAATAGGCCTGTGTTACGGTAACATTTGTTCATTGATCGGTCGGATATATTACCTGTAACCTTGGTACCACCATCTCGAATGGAAGCATCGGCGCAGTTGTGTAAGTTACACAGACAAATCCAAAGGACCAGAACAATTGAAACCCGTTTGGCAAGTCCCGAGCAAGGAGGTAAGGAAGATCTTTCAACGGTGCTACAGAAGATCGGGATTTCGGCTGGAGACCGAAGAACCGGACGGAAAAAGTCCTATAGCAAGAGGGGACACCAACCTGGCTGCCGGAGTCGTACCGGAGGAAAAGGACCTATGTTACGGAATTAGGTACCAAGGAGAGGGAGTCTGTCAGGCACATAAAGCCGGGCCGCTCATCCTTCTGGGCTAACTGGTTTGGTAGTTTGGAAGGGATCGGTAAAGGTTGGAAGAAGGGTCGGATGTGAGTACTGGGAATCAGAATGAACCTGTAAGGGCAAACAGAACTCACTAGCCAGTGAGAGGTGGAAGCATGGAGGCATATACGTGTCAAGACCCAACAGGCTCTGGGCGTACTCATATGGGAGTCTTCGGACGTTAAGAAGTGCCAGGACCACCAATACGGGTATAGCTGGTACAAGTGCATGTAGTGGTAACAGGGTCCCTCTGAGCCTCATGATGCCATCCAACTATATCTAGTACTGGAAACATTTGCGAAACAAGCCCAGTTACATCGTTACCATAGAGGGAAGTACAGTCGTTCGCACATTACCGAATTCAGAATGTTAAATCCTGGGCCCTGAAGTTGCAGGAACCTGGCTAGTTACGGCAGCATGCAGGCTTGAGATACTTACCCAATGTAGTAGAGGCAGCTGCATAGCTTGAGATACGAACTCCCGAGAAGTACACTATTAGGAGATCTCAGGTACACCAATCTGGAAGCACAAAGCGCCTACCTGGCAACGTACACCAAATTGGAAGTGATGATACTAGGTAGTGTGAGTAAAATGGCGGACATGTGAATACCAATTGTTGGTTAGAGAGGGACGTACGAAACCAGGTCAGTCATATAAATGGGAATATGAAAGGCTCTGGTGGGTTTTAGCCGTGGATAAATGGTTGTATTACCTAAAGTCCTAGTTCCAATACTTGTATATAATATGTATGTACTTCGGCAATATGTCAATTTATTTAAGTATTAATAAAAGTTTGGGGCAGGAGCTACACCCGGGGTTCCCCCTAATATAAAAAAAAAAATAAAATAAAAGACGTATTAAGTATAAAAATTTAAGGCCTAAAAATAAACTTTATGCAAAATCTTTCGCACGTTTTCAAATAAACTTACAATAATTCAAAACGCATATTTTACAATTATAATTAAATTAAAGAATTACTAAAGTTTAAAAACATTTCAAATTATTTTAGAATAATTTGAAAATATGATATAAAACTTAATAAAGTAAATATTTTCATAGAATAAAATCACTGTGATATTTATAGTACTAAACTAATTCGAACTAATTCGAATTGATTAAACGTTGACAAAATTAAAGTATTTAATTATATTAAAGACAAACGAAAAAAAATATATTAAAATAATAATATTATAAATATAAAATTAACTATAAAAAAGAATAAAAAATAAACAATATATAAAAACGTATAAAATAAAAAATAAGAAATATAAAATAAAATAAAAAAAATATAAAAATGTAATAGAAATAAAAAAAAACAATATATATAGTAGTAAAATAAAAAATATAAAAACGTATATAAAAAAAAATAAATGCATAAAGAAATAAAAAAAGTAAAAAAATTATTATTTTATTCGTGATGACCAGCATCTTCAGATTGAGGCGGATTATCCTGACTTGTGGAATGCGAATTATCTTGGCTTTGTGCGAGATGTTGCGAATATTCTTGATATGATTCGGATGTATGTAAATAGTAGAGAGAATCAGAGACGGAAACAGGGCTTTGTGCAACTCATTTGCCTTTTTTAGTAGTGCCCCTCTTACGTTTTCGACCCCGCTTACTAGATGATGCTTCGACTTGTTCATCTTCCGTTAAAGAATTCTCATCATCAGTAGCAAGGGGCGACAAGCAGTGCCAGCTATTAACTTATCCTTATTTAATTAAATTTACAAATATTAGAATTATTTTACGTATATTTAAATAATTTAAATATAATTAATTATATATTACTATGTTTTTATTTAATCTATTTTTAATTATTTCATCACTCATAGTTAGCTTTTCATAATGATCGTTTAGCAATATTTGGCATACTGTTATTGTATATACCAATTGCATATTGGTGGGTGTAGAAGCTGGCCATGCCCTCGCAAGTATGTGCGTAAAATAGGTCTCGTTAGCATTATTTACATCTATGGGCTTAAAAAGCTTTTTATAGCATAATTTGGTTTTAGTGGATTGCTTCCATTCCGTAATAGTTTGTGGCGTGGCGTTTGTGTTAATTGGGTCTAAGAGGGTCTCCCCAAAAACGGCAAAAACTGATTCCTTAATTTTCGAGAAAACTCGACTTCGGCAAGATCGATGCCGAGATAGGAGCTAAAAAATAAATTTATGCGAATGAATTTAAAACAGTTCGAATTAGTTCGAAATATATTGATATTTTAAGAAACATATTTAAAAAAACGAAAATGCAATAATTTAACACCAATGCGAATGTAATCGAATTTATAAAAAAATTTACAGGTTTTGCAAGTTTATCTTCATAATATGTATTCCAATCTCTATCATCCATTCCTTCGTAGAATTCTGCTTCATTTTCTAGGAGATATTCTTCAGTTTTAGTCTTAAATTGTTTCTCTGTAGGGTAAATATTGTTTGCAATTAGCCGTCTAGCTATTGCTACACAAGTTTGCTATTATAAAATAAAATATTATTAACTTAGATTAAATTAATTATAAACATTTTATATAACTGATAAAAATAATAATTACTTTAATGAATTTTGTTTCATTTGAAAGGTTAAGACCTTCCGACATACGACTATCCATTTTCGAAATCTTTCGCTCCAATCTATCAACTTTTTCGGATAGCCCAATAAGCATATCCTTAATTTCGGCCAAAGTAATTTGATCTTAAATTATTTTAAATATTAGATTAATTTAAAAATATTATAATAGAAATTAACGAAATAAAAAAAATTATATTATTGAATTTTAACCATTGGAAGGTCTTGGAGATCCTGAGCCAATAGTTTCGGTAGGCTGCGCAGCAGCCCCCTCAGTATCTTGCGGAGGTACGCGACTATCAGCTGTCATATTTAAATACTCTTCACGCCTTTGAGCTGCCATTTTTACGAAATCTTCACGTCTTTTAGCGGCCATTTTTTCACCTTTTACTAATTTTCGGGCAGACATTTGAGAGAGAGAAAAAAAAAGAGAGAGAAAGGGAGAGAGGAATAAAAGGGAGTATATAATATGTATATAATAAAAAATGAAATAAAAAAAATTGCGAAAGGTTTTAGTTATATTAAAGATTAATCAGAAAAATGTAATAAATGAGATAAGGAATGAGTATAGAAGAGAGAATTTAATGTGTCAAATGAAGTTGATAGGAAAATTACGAAGAGGAAAATAGGGAAATTGAATTTATTTAAATATTTTCAAGATAGTTCTAATGTAATCAAATTATTCGCATATATCAAGTTCTTTAATTATTTCTTATTAACTACAAATGCATTTAAATATATTCGCTTTATCTAAAGTAATCAATTTTTTATATATTACTTATGTAACTTTCAGTATTATGATTTATAATTTACGTTAAACCAGTATTGTTATAGATAATACAAAAATAATACCATATGGTATTATTTTTGTATAAATAAAATTCAACTCATTTTTATATAATTTAAAGTTATTTAATATATTAAATACATTAGAAAAATGTCGCTATTTTCATTTAATGTTTTTAATAACTCCTGATTACTTCGAAGTAAATTTGATGTTAAAACAATGCGCAATATAGCGACTTCCTTAAATGTATTAGCCCCTATCAAACTATAACCTTTTATTACTATATTTAGGATAAGCGAAATACTTTTAAATAAATTAATCCGCTTGAAATCAAACAATGCCCATTTATAGAATATTTCACGAACATGCGTATTGTGCATTATTCTATTAAGCATTCTTAGATTTTTATGTAATCGGGTTTTTCAATATATTTATAAGTACTAAAGTAATTGATATGTGAGGGGTTTATTAGAAGTGAAAAAAGCAAAATTTTTACCTTCTTAGCAAGTCAATCGTTGGCCCAATAAATTATAAGCTTTAAAATATTCGCACGTTTGCGAAATAAATAAAATAATTACAACTAAAATTATATAGATATAGATGGTAATGAACTTTGAAAATTCAACTAATTGAGAATTATTTCAAATTGTTGCGAATATTATAGAAATATTAAACATCAAAATTAAATATTTTATTAATGGTTTGGATTTACTCCTTTGTACTAAATTAAATACACTTTTAAAAATTAATAAAAAATCAAAAAAAATATATAAAAAAATATTTTTACATAAAAATAACTTGTTATAAGGTATAGATTAGTTTCATATTATCTATTTTAATATTATTACTAAAAATATTTTTTTTTATATATAGAGATTTTAGTGGTTTGTTGTATACTAGATCTAGTACATTTCGTGTCTGTATTTTTAATAGTAAATTTTATATATTTCTGCGTGACAAAAAATTCTCTATAAGAGAATTTTATTCACTGTACAAAAATATTTTTAGCATTTTACAAAACGAAGTTAAACTTATAAGCTTTTAATTACAGCATCCCCAATACTTACAAAATTTTTAAAAAATATTAAAATATATAGTTTTTTTAAAAAATCAATAGATAATCAAGTCTAATGGTGTACTAACTCTAGTACAAAGTACGAAATCTAGTACAGGTAAATCCAACTTTGCTTTGACTACTACTTTTGTTTTGGCTATAATTTTCATTTCACTCTCTTTTTCTAAATACTTCAAAGTGAAAAAAATAAAAAAAAAACGAAGTTCCATATCTTCATTTCTTTGAAGAGTTCACGTTCTTGCAAATTCAGAAATTGCGAAAGGTTCTTGCAAAATGCCAAAAAAGTCGCGAAGTGCCAAAAAAGTCTAGGTTGGTTTTCTTGCAAAGTGACAGAAAGTAAGGGTTCTGTTCTCGCAAAATGCCGAAATAAAATAAATTAATAAAAAAAAATTTAAAAATAAACCAAAAAAACAAAACCAAAAAACACGAAACGAAAAATAAATAAAGCGAAACCTTGTAAGAACTTGCAAAAACCTACATGATCTTTATAATTTGCCTGCACGTATTTATCTACAGCAGACTTTAACTAATTCTCATCGTAATAAACCGCTACTTGGATAATTTCTTTTGCAAAAAACTTGCGATACTTGCGAAAACTTGTGCATATTTCTCTAAAGAAGCGTTTCCGAAAATTTAGAAATTGCTAGGGAAATCAGTTGTCTGTTTTTGAAAGTTTCAGAAGTCGTAGTTGGCATTCGCAAGGTTTCGAAAGTTTTTTGTTTTTCTTGTAAAGTGCCGAAATAAAAATAAAATAAAAAAATTAAAAAATAAATAAATAAAAAAAATTGAAAAAGACAAATGAAAACAAAAAAACAAACTGAAAACAAAAAATGAAACGCAAATAAAAAATGAAATAAAAAAAAAACAAAATTGAAGATACAAAAAATCTAATCTGATCTTGTAGTACAGAATTTGAACATCATTGAACTATTTCGAACTATTTCGATACATCATACAAAATTTCAAAATATTTCGAAAATATAGTCCAATGTATCTTTCTTGCGAATTAATGCAATTTAATTTACTGTCAGTAAATGTTTCATAATATTACTCTGTCTATTTCAAAACATTGCGAAATATCTTACGTAATATTTTGTAATATCTTATGTAATATTTCGTAATTTATTATTTCGCACGTTTTCGAAATATCTTACTATATATTATGCTATTTTTATGGGTCGTAAATTATTTCATAATATTACGCCCTATTAAATTTGCTGATGTAGGACACACCACTTGGATCAGAGTAATACAAAGTCAACTACGTTATAAATGCACAAAAAACATATTAGAAGTAAACAGTGCAAGACTGGAAAATCACTGTATTAAGAACAATCTGTTATACAATATAGTCAAGTTGGCTAAAAGATTCAGACTAGAAATTAGGAACATCACAAAGGCAAATGTGCTAAATTTTGCTACAAGCAATCTAGAGCTAGTGGGATTGCTGGATAAACGTAGCCTAACAAGTTTCTGTAATGAGAAGAAGCTGCACCTATATATGGTAGGGCAGCTGTTAAATCCAAGTGGAAACAAGTGCTCACCTGGCAGCAAGTCAAGAAAATAAGAGGACAAAAGTGTAGTGAAAAAAAGGCAATCTGGTTTGTGAAACTAGAGCAGGAGTTGCTAGTAGAAAGTACAGAAACTAGGAGAGTCAAGGAAAGGTTTAAAGCGGCAGAAACAAATAACATGGCGTGTAAGACCAATCTAGGAGAAATCTCGAGCGACAAAAGAAGAAAAGAGTGGATCGTTTTTGGCATGAGAAATCAATGGAAAAAATATGAAATTGCGAGAATCCTCAAAAAGAAGATAAACCAAAAACTACTCCTCCAGCATTGGGTAAGCGAAGAAGGCTCCAGAGAAAAGGCACGCTCAATTAGAAAGTGCCAAGGCTGCGAACTTGCAGAGGATGGAGAAAAGGGAGAGTGCATCTTTTTTAAAGCATTCAGGAGCAACAAAAGAGTGTTTGACAAAAGACTCATACAGAGAAATAAAGAAGGTGAAGAAGAACGATACGAACTAGAGTATGACTGGGAGCATTTAGTTCCATTCACAACAATGAGCGTAGAAAGAGATGAAGAAGTAGAAGAACAACACCTCAAATAGTGATAGTGAAGCCAGCTGAAGAAGAGTTTATAGAAGGCCAAATCAAGGGGGCAGAAGCACAGAAAAGGCTAAAAGAAATAGGGTTTAAGATCAGAGATGGAAGCCGATTTGAGGTATTCTCAGATGGAACACTAAATTGCGAAGGTGTAGGAATAGGAAAAACAGAGTTAGGAATTGGCTGGGTTATTAGTAGAATAGATAGTAGAGTAGAAAATATAGAATATAGTAGTAAGTTTAGTGACTGGCCTGCTTCAACGAGAGCAGAATTAGGTGCGATTTGGACAGCCTTATTAGTTATACCACAGAAGGCAGAAGTGCACATTTACACCGATAGCGCAGGCGCAATCAGCGCTATTAAGAAAGGGAAAAAATTCATAAGAACGCAGGAGGATTTGAAGCTCAAGAACGGGAGCATTTTGCGAGCAATCATAAAGTATTAAAACAAGAAAAAGCTAAAGCTACATATGCACAAGGTAAAAAGTCATAGCGGTAATGAGCTAAATGAGGTGGCAGATAGGCTGGCCAAGGAAGGTGCAAAGGGCCAGCATGCCTTCAAAGGAAAGCCAGATCACACAAAGACACTATCGGCCTACCTTTATTGGAAAAACAATATCATTGATCAACTCTTAAGAAACTTCGTCAACACTATGATGATTGCACATTACGATACAGAATGGGCAGCACTTAGCTCTATAGGGGAGTTAGTAGAAAAGGATACAGGCGATAATAGTAGCAGGAGCAGGTGGAGAGCATTATAGAATAATATATACAGAAATAAAGGGTCAAGATGCACAAGTGAAAAGAGAAGTAAAGCCTGGGTTTTCCAAATCAAATGTGTTGTTCAACAGCTCCCAACAAAGGACACCCTCCACAAAAGAAAACCTGAGGTATACGAAATCAGTATATGCATTAGCTGCCTAAGAAAAGAAAAAACACAAGACCATCTAGCATCTTGCGAAGTATACAAAATTCTGTGGAAAAAAACAAGACAAGAAGTCTGTAGTATGATAATGTCAAAGTTGAAAAAAAGGAAGACCTTAAAACAGTGGACGAAAAAACATGGGAAGAAGTCCTGTTTGGAAGCACCGATGAAGAAAAAGAAACGAGGCAAGCTGCATTAATTAGAGGGTATATCCCAAAAGAAGTTGATAAGAGAATCGAACAAGTTATCTGTAGAAAGCCAAAAAAGAAAAAACAAATTCTCTGCCTGCTAGTACACTGCTTCTGGAAAGCATTTTATAAACGAATTTGGTGCTTTAGATGCGAAGTCTTCAATGAATAGGGAAAGCAACCGGAATCTCGCTAAGACAAAAGAAGGGAAAGCAAGACGAGAAAAGTAGGAAACCGAAAAAAAGGAAAAGCAGGGAAATACGTATAGAAGAAGATAAAGAGAATGGTCAGTTAGGTAAAGGAGTGAACGATAAGAAAGAAAAAGAGAAGGAAAAGAAAAGAAAGATCTTAGGCATTGCACAAGAAACAATAAAAAACTATATTTCTGGCTTCAGTAAACCGGCTTGGTCGTCTCTCGTCAAACTGGTATACAAGAAGGATAAAAATATTAATAGCTAATCGGTTCTAACAAGGCTAACAGCCTCCACCTGTGGACATTTAAATAACTCTCAGTGAGTTGAGGGCTTTAAAAAGAGGGAAACGGCTGTCATGGCAGGTCACACCTGGGCTTCGTTGAAGTCGAGTGAGTCTTTATTAGATATAGAAAAGTTTAAAGTATATAGTAATATAGAAGTAAACTTAGTGCATATATGTAATTCTTATTAATAAAGGTAGAGCCGCTAGTTAAAAAAAAATAATATAACATAATATAAAACCTTACTGATCATGCGATCACGTGATCAGATTTTAATAATCAGATTTTAATAATTTTGGATTCATTAGATCCTCTTATTGAGAGGATCATTTTGGTAGTTAAATCATNTAAAAAAAAAATAAGACATGATTATATATTTTTAATAGTTCTGAATATTTTTCTGAAAAGAAAAAAATAGGTTACTTTAATACTGTAAAATTTTAAGTAATTTAAATTTATTTTTTTGTCCACAATTGTCCACAATTGTCCACAAATTGTTCAGAGCTGTTCCATGACAACACTGCCCGTTAGTGTCCGAAGCCAAAAATAAATATATGTGTTAATCTTTATAGCTGATGACTGCATGTGACTGAAATCCAACACAAATTATATCTATTGCTGTACTATATAGTCTTCAGACAATCACTACCAAAAAATCATATACTGCAAATTACCATGTAAGATACCCGGTATCTTATGACAAAAACAAGTTTACTCAGGTTTTTTCCAACAACCAGATTGCCAAGGGGAAGTAGTAATTCTAAATAGTAATAAATAAGATCTGTATTAATAACGTAACTATTTTTAAATTCTATTTTCATCTAGGTTAAAGTACTGTTTAAAGTCATCCAATATATAATTTTTATCATATCAACTGATTTTGTTTGTACCCCAAAAATTATAGAGTGTATTAAATAAACAGTTAGTCATTTGACACTCTGATTGATATGATTAATAACAACAGTCAGTTGTTTGATACTCTAATTAACCAATAGAATCATGTAATACTTACAATCTGCCATATGGGCAGATTTATTTCTCTTACAAACAATATTACTATATTTAAAATTTTATATTTACACCATACGTATGAAGCTTATCTCGTAACTTTTTAGACAATTCCAGAAATTCTGTAGACTATTTTATTAACTTTCGCTATTTATATAGTGCAAAAGTTATACTATACAAACAATGTTCAGAATTTGTAAAGCTTGTTTCACCAAAGAACATCAACAATAGAGATATGTAAGGGCGCCTACTTTTATCACCTGATTTTAGTTTATTAGCAGCCCTTACCCCCCAAATATGAAAATTATCATGTGTTATATATAATTTCCAAAATTTTTGACCCCCCCCCCCTAGAAAATCAGGTGATAAAAGTAGGCTCCCTAAGATGACAAATCAATATTTTTCAAGTCTTTAATAGTGCAATTACAACTATTCTTAAGCTTCTTACTTATCGAACTCTATTACTTTTCTTCTTCATAGGGATTTTATGCACGTTCTGTAAAGATTTACAACGAATTAGATTTATTAAATTGGCAAGCGGCATTATGGAAAAAAGGGTATTTCATTGGTGCTATTTCTTATTTTTATAAAACGTTCTTACTCTCAAGTATACAAGTTAAGAAAAGTTATATTATATTGAAGTGCATAAAATTTTGATTATTGTTACAGACACTATAGAAAAACGGTATTAATCATCATCTAGATAATTTATTTATACACTTTAAAGTACTTTTCAAGAACATAAATTTCACTACTAAGTGGTTTGTAATAGTTATATCCTGGGCTACTGAAAAATTTCGCTTATACCCAACTGCCCAGGATATAACTGATTTATCTTCTGCCATCTACATGACTGTTTAAATCCTTCCTTCTTTAATAAAAAGAAAAAATAGAAAATTTTTTCAATAATGCATACTAGTATTTATTTATTTGTATTGTTACTATCACTATTATTGTTATTAAATATTTATTTTTAAGGAATCGGATTTAAACCAACTTCAGAAATCGATTCAATAACTCAAGCAATAAATGGGATGATTTCAATAAAAACAGCTCATTTTTACAATTTTTTGAAAATTGAGCTTTTATTAGATTCATATAAATTTTAACATGATTGACATTTTTCAATTATAAATGAAAGTCGATTTGCATAATAAAAAATCAAGATAATGTAAAAGAAAAATTACACGAGGCTGCATAGAGCCAACATATCACAAGATTACCCGATAGTCACCTGTTTACCTTTAACCAATAAAAATCGTGAAATTTGATTAATCCTGGATCAGTCCGAAAATCAAAACAAACGATTAAACTCAATTATCTCAAAATAAAATATATGTAAAAATGGGCTGTTTCTATTGAAATCACCCCAAATGACCTAAAGAAATTAAGTTCAAATTTGGAAATGACTAGTAAATCTTCTATAAAACCAAATATCGATGTATTTTAATCATTAATATTTATTTATGTTAATGCAATTATTGATAATAAATCAATTAATAAACAGTCTAATGAATATCAATCTGGTGAAGAAAGAGTGAAACTTATAAAGTACAAAAATTTTACTATTAATTTTAAATTAATGTACTATTTTAAATTTGTATAATATATAGTTCACTTATTTTATATAGCTTTTTTTCGCTAAATTATCTATGCATTATTTAAAATTCGCATATGTAATTCGCTTAATATTATGCTTTATTTGGTGTTAGTTAATAAATTTCTATATACACTGTTTGACCAATTGACCAATTGACCAACGTTGGCCACTAATTTACCCACACACACTGATTAATATGTAGTAATTGGAAAGTTTAAGTTGCTTATACATTGTATTCTTTGTTTACAATAGAATTTGAGTTCCACTTATGTCCAACTGTCTAGGATTTAACCATTACCAATTTTCTAAATACTATGATATATGCCAGTAAAAATAAGTTAATGACGTTTATCAGTAGGAATAAGTACATGAAAAAAGTCATATAGATGGGTGATAAGATAATTAATTAAACCACCTTTTGTTTTTTAGCATTTTTCACAAACAGCACAACAAATGGTTTTTCTACTAATAGCTAATTATAATAAATATTATTGTTTTTTATAAGATGTAATATATAAAATAAAATTATTAATACAGTATATATATAGGACATTTTACAAAGCCAAATCTATTTAAACACGTTCTATAAACAAAACACAAGTAAAAAAACTGTTATATTAGAAAATATATATAAATTAAGTATACTTTTCACCATTAACAATTACCTTTACTTTTTTTTGATGGGTTCCAAGGACAGACAATTGGTTTGACGCGATAATTCATAGATTAAAAATTTTGTTTATTACGATTTTAAAATGTAATAGCCAATCAGGTGATTTGTTGATCAAAAAATAAACTCTAAAACAATGATTTACATATATGTAAAAAAAGGCCCAAAAAACGAAATCAGCCCATATATAAACTTTACTATAGCAACTTTTCATGAATTTTTATTATAATTAGGCTAATGCATAGCATTATATGTCTGGAGCTCATCATACAGTGCAGACAGCCTAGTCCCGACAAATAAAATTAATAAAATTTAAATTGCTAATCCTTTTTCAAAAAAAATTGTAAAAAAAAAATACTATCTTAAAATGTTAAATCATAACAAGCTAAACACTTCTACGTTCTTAAATTTTTTTAAATCTATTTATAAAAAAAGTTATAGCAAATTAAAGTTATAGCATTTTTATAATTAAATATGAAATTTGGCCACCTCTTATATATATAAAAAAACCAAATTTGGCCTCTTAAAAATTTAAATTTGGCCACTTTATATAGATTAAAAATTTAAATTTGGCCACTTTATATATTAAAAATTTAAATTTGGCCACTTTATATATAAATATTAGCTAAATTTTCAAATTGGCCGATTCATATATATAAAAAATAAAATCTGAATTTGGCTACTAAAAATTTTTATTTGCTGCGACTAGGCTGTCCGCACTATATGATGTTCATCATATTACACAAACGCGTTAATATGCATATATTGGTAACTTAAAGCACAAATATAAACATGTGTGCGGACAGACAAAAAATTTCCAAATTCCATTTCTGATAAGATTTACATCATATATATGCAAGTATATCAAAAAAGTAAAATTTGTCAAGATTTTTACAATTGAAGCACATCAGAAAGGTAATTTTTGTATTACTTTGCATAGAAATTAAGGGTCCGTCGCTACGCTCCGGCCAATAAATATTTTAATATTACTAGCTATTTTACTATATTTATATATAGGACATAATGAAGTAGCAACTTCTCTAAAAAATTATGTGATTTACTGCACTTCTTTTACACAACAACTTTCTGCATTTTAACAAAAAGATTTCTTGTAAAATTTTGCCATATATAAAACAATCGTTAATATTGTCCAAATGCAAAAGTTAATATTTTAATTGAAAAATGCATTGACACATTAGAATTTTAGCGCATATTATCATATATCAGCAAAATTTTATATAATTTCTATATATAATATGGGGGTGAGTCAGTAGAAAAGGGACAAATCATTTTTAGTAAATTTTTTTTAATTTTTAAACTAAAATATCTTGACAACTATTTAATCAAATTTGCTAAAAATTTTTTTATTTTGATCTTGAAATTATATAGAATTAAAAAATAAAAAAAAATTATTAAATTTATTAAGATAGTTGTTAAAATATTTAAACTTAAAGTCAAGAAAACTTTTACTTAAAAAAAATTTGTCCCTTTTTTACTGACTCACCCCCATATATATATTTTTATTGATTTTGGGATCCGTAATTGGAATTTGATAATTTTGGGCTTGTTAGAATTATTTCACTAAAACAAACATTTTGATAGTTAAATCATTCAAAACTGTTTGATGAATAAAAGTTAGTCAATGTTAAAGAAATTTATAAAAGTTGAATGATCTTGTCTTGGGATCCTGTGATCAAATTTTAATGATTTTGAGCTTTAGAATTATCTTATTAAAACAAATATTTTGGTAGTTAAATTATCCAAAATAGACCAGTAGATCAAAAGTTATTATCAATTCCATAAATTGGTATATATGACCAATTAAAAATAGTTTAAAAATCATGTGAGTGGACAGATAAAAAATGCAAGGTTAAAATGTGATGCATCAAGAAAGTAACTTTTGTATCATGATGCAAGGTCCTTCGTTTTGCTCCAGACAATAACTACAGTTACTGTATTGGCAATTATCAATTGTAGTGCAAAGTTTTTATATATATATATATATATGACATATATATGACATGCCCCGGGCACAATAAAAAATTTTCTGTGCCCCAATCCTATTTTACATAGAAAAAAATAAATTTACTATCATATCTGAAATTTTTTGTTAAATAAATTTGGGACATATATCTATTTGTTCCATTTTGATTCAGAATCAAAAAAAGCCGTTTTTGACTCATACTTCAGATCTTGATGGTACAAATATCACCACATTCGAAGTTAGCGGAGCCTTTCGGAACTATGCGAAAGTTATTTAATAGTAAAATCAAACCTATTATGCATTATCAGTTATTATCCGGTAGTTACAATATTCAGATCACAGTTTCAGCAATTATCCAATCAAATTTATGAATTTGCACACAGCCATTTTAAATGTTAGTTAACCATACACTTCATAATTTCATTACTACGTTTCTGGTATAACGTACAAGAAATAACAAGAAAAATTCTATGATCATAAGTGCTTACATGATAATATAAAACATTAAACATCTAACAAATTATTTTATTAATACAACTGTAAATAATTGACCACTCAGGAATCTTTATATATAGGTCACATCAGGTCACATAAATTTAAAATGACTATATAATTTGTGACTTGGTCAATTAGTCATTTAGGTCACATCCGATCATACTCCAACACTGACTTAAATTGCAGAAGCACCAGTAATAATATCAACTATAAAAGAAGAAAACGTTAGTATACTCTTAACATTTAAATCACATGTTTCCTATGTGTATGCTCAGTATGCTTACTCAATTCACTGGTAATAACAGCCTGTCTACCACGATTATACGTTAACGTAAGTTTATCAATCATGTCACCAGCATTCTTTGTAGCATTTTCCATTGCACTGCGTTTTGATGCCATTTCTGACGCATGACCTTCAGCGAGACCCCAATAAATTGAATTTGCTAACGCAAATTCATGAAGGTTCTCTAATACATCGTCCTCAACTTCGTATGCATCAAAGTTTCCTGTAAACAATTGTGAGGTCCTTAAGTTAGTGATATTATGATCATTTTGCTCCATGTTGTTTGCACAAAGATAAATACCGGATTTGGAAAACGTAGATTCTGAAAATACAGGAATTGTTTCAGCTTCATAAGAAATCACTGATTTAAAATAATTATAAATAATTATAGCCTGATCAAATTCAATTTTCTCATTCAATATTGTGTCGGCGATAGCACATGCTTCAGTGTAAGTTGGGGTAGCCTTCCCAATTTGATTAAATGAAAGCCGTATATTATTACGAATTGTACGTGAAAGCTGAGCTTTCGCTTTATCTCCTAATACCACAACTTGCGAATTTGGCTTTTCTTGGACATGTTTACGAGAAGCCTTTGATACACTTGAATGGATACCGCCACATAGACCACGATCTGATGATACAGTAATAATTAGGGTAGTTCCTTCCTCGGTTGGTTTAGTGTCAGCATTGGTAAAAAGAGCTAAAAAATATATTAATGATAGGATATGAAATTAATTGTATAGTATCTTGCTTGCATGGCACACATACCAGTTTGAGTAGCACCAAATGTTCTAGCAATTTCCATTGTTTTTTGAGCACTGAATGAAAAAAATTTTTTTTCAAATAAACATACAATAAACGTCTTTATTATAAGTTCTAATTCATTTTAGAAAAAAAAAAAAAGAAATAAGTGCCATTTACCGAGTCATCTTTGTCGATGCGATCATCTTCATAGATTTCGTAATCTATCAAATGCAATAACTTTCAGAACTTTATCCGAAAATTCCATTAGTTTCCAATGACAAAGAATAACCTTTGCAATACTGCGGACAGACTTTAAACGTAATTGAACTGTTAAAGAATATGAATTTCTAAGTACGTTCCTCGAAAACTTAATTATGTGCAATAAAATGCAAAAAGTGAATTAAATGAAATGAAATAAAGCTTACTTTCTTTTAGGGTGGCATAGTTGCGATGTTGACACCCCACACTAAAATAGCATATTTAAATTTGCTGTTAAAACAAAACTCTATTGTGGGTAAAACCATTTTATAAACACTACCTCCGGGTGGTAACATTTGCCACGACAGGTCGAATAGCGAACATTATTGCTAATTCTACCGAATGTCTCGATAAAAATTTAAAGATTATCTCTAATCACGTGTAATGCAAAAAATTTGGTGACGAATTTTTTTTTTTTTTTTTATAAAAATTACTTAGTAAATCATATATACCTTCCTCCTTCGCAAAATGGGTAGAGTAAGTTATAAGCTTTTTTCTTTAGCCATATGAAAGAGTGAAATGATTGGTTTATAAAAATGAAACACCAATCTTGTGATAACATTAAAATAACATTGTGACTACAGTTGCATGAATATCAAGTCATTGGTCGCAAACTACCAAGTGAAAAAGATCCAGTACCAGCTCTTTATCGTATGAAACTTTTTGCACCTAATGAAGTTGTAGCAAAAAGTAGATTTTGGTATTTCTTAACAAAACTTAGAAAGATTAAAAAAGCCGCCGGTGAAATCGTTTCTATTAATGAGGTATGTTCATTTAAAATAGTTAGTGGTATTGAGTTTTGATTATTAATTTAATTTGCGGTGAATTTTTTATAAAACATGTTATTTCAAAAAGATCTTTGAGAAAAGACCATTACGAATCAAGAATTATGGCATATATCTTCGATATGATTCTCGTTCCGGTACACATAACATGTATAAAGAATATAGAGAACTGACTAGGTATAGTTCTGCGTCTAGTGATTTAGTGTATTGTTGTATTTTGATTTAATTGGATTCGTGTTTTCTTGTTACAGAACTGACGCAGTCACCTCTTGTTGTGAGTATATAGTATTTCCATCTAAATCACATTTTGCAAATTTATTTACAGTTATGATCCTTAAATAGATCAAGACATGGCCGCTCGTCACCGTGCTAGATTTTCTTCCATTCAAATTATACGTGTTGCAGAATTAAAAACTTCACAAGTAATAATTATTTTATTTTATTAAATGGTTTTTTTCTTTTTATGATTATATTAATATATTAATATACGCTATACGCTCATTTTTAGGTGAAGCGTCCCTACATCAGGCAACTCATTGATCCGAAACTTAGATTCCCTCTTCCTCACAGAGTTATTCGTGGAAGTGGAAGCAAGTCCACCTTTTTGGCTAAACGACCTTCTACATTCTATTAATTTTATTACGCTATATATCTCCAACTATACATGGGTGTCAATTATTTTGTCTTTGACTAAATTTAAATGGCTAAATTATTTTTAGGCAGACTAAATCGAAATAATTTAGGATGTCGAAAATAATTTAGGCAACAAAAATGATTTTAGCGTGCCCGAATATATTTTAAGATGTCCAAAATATTTTCGCCATTCCAAAATATTTTCGAATGACGAAAATTAAATATAATATTTAAGCTAATTTTTATATTAAATAAATATTAGCGAGGTTTTTTACTGCAACTTTTACATTTAGTATATTAAAAATATATTACCGTTGAACCCTCTCAAAATCTATATGCGTGGTGGCCATGTTTTGTATCTGTATCGAGAGGTTACAGAATTATTGTTGAACCTCTCAAAACCGATCATGCCAGAGCCAGTGTTGGCCAAATGTGGACATGGACAATATGGACCAATGGACATGGACAAATATGGACTATGTCCATATTGTATATTTTTGAATGGACATAGGCGCTTAGTCCATATCTAAAACGTCATATGGGGTGTCTTCAATTAAAAGGGCCCATTTTTACATTTTTTTGAAAAATGAGTTTTCGTTAAATTCATATAAATTTTGACATGATTGACTTTTTTTAATTATAAATGAAAGTTGAATTACATAATAAAAAATCAAGATAATGTAAAAAGAAAAATTACATGAGGCTGCGTAGAGCCAACACGTCACGAGTTTACCCGATAGTCACCTGCCGTCTTTAACCAATCAATATCGTGAAATTTGATTGATCCCGGATCAGTCCGAAAATCAAAACAAATAATTAAACTCAAATATCTCAAAATAAAATATATGTAAAAATGGGCCCTTTTAATTGAAGACACTCCATATGGGCGGCATTCAATATTGTCACAAATTCGATTTTATCACATATGATGATCAAAAACTTGACCTTGACCAATCAAATTAATAAAGTGGCATTTGTCAATCAAAATGTGATTAACATCGATAACAATGTATTGTCAACCGATTTATTATCAAATTATTTATTATCAGCGAAACTTTATTTAATTATAATTATATATGATATTTTTAAATAGTAATCGATTCTATATTTCTGTCATCACCTTTACTAGAGACGCATTTCAACTTTAGATCATATTAAATTAAACAATATCGCTTATATGTATTTGATCTAAATTAATTAAAATAATTGAAGCTTATCTAAAACGTCTAGTATTTTTATTTTTTTTGTTGACTATATATCTAGTAATTAATATTTTAGTTTTGAGATTAGTGAATATTAATATGAAGTAAAAAAAAAAAATAATCAATTTGTAAGGTCTTACTGAATGAATAAATTTATGCCACAATACCGAAACTACCGAATAACTTATTTAAAAATCTTTGCCACATACTGCACATAGCCCCATGTTTTTACATTGTCTATATTCTTGTTTTTTATTCGTGCTTAAATTTCTATCAAATACAACCAACTCAGTATAATGTTTATGACGGGATTTTAAAACACAGTTGCGGGATCTAGTTTTGTCAAATGTTGTTGACACAGCTGGTCATCTCATTTGAGTTCTACCTGTAAACTTGGAGCAACTTGACTCTTCATAGTTTTAGATAAAAAATTTGGTGTCAGTTTGCAAAATTTTTGCCACATATCACACCTGGCCCTGTATTCTTGCACGATGAGCCCTTTGCTATCATTACTAGTAAAATTTATGCCTAAAAAAAATCGGTACAAGATCATTGAAGCTAAAGTCTTGTTGAATGTAAGCACAAAATTTCATACCACTATATTAAAAAAAAACATGGGGCTTCAAAAAATTAAGTACAGTACAACCCCGCATTAATCACATTCATATTAGTCACAATCTCACTATAGTCACTTTAATTCTTCTATTTAACTATATATACTATATATAAATTCTTGCTTGCTTTAGTTACAATCCCACAATAGGCACATAGAATATCTGATTTTGGCATATGACTATTGCAGGGTTATACTGTAACACTTTTTATTATTACATTAAACAAATTAACCAATCAAAGGACAGATTCTCAATAATCACATAGAAATAAATTTGCCTGTCAGGGACACAAAAATATTTTTAAATCAAATTTTCATTATATAAAATCAAAATTTTTGTTATAAAATTTGTATCATGTAATATAAAATGATTGGCTTATAATTTTTGCCATTTTATTTTTAGCTGGAATTATCATTATTTTTTTCTTAATGCTAGTCAAATCGAAATAAATCAAATTTTTACAAAAATTTACTGAAATTTTTGCTTTAAATCGAAATCATATTTTTGTATTCCTGCAAACCTACCAGGGGTCAACAGGTAAAACCGTCCCAAATTTAGAAATGATTGTTTGAGTCACCCGATAGTTACACAATTAATAAACAATTTTTTTTTAAAAATAATTTAAAAAGTATACTCATGCACTCTGTGCCCTAGTACTCCCTAATATACTAGTAATAATTTCGCCTGAAGTTGGATTAGGGTTAAAGTTAGGATTAAGATTAATACAAAATTGTGAGAGGATTATTTTTTATTAGAAGTGCAGTTTTTAGTAAAATTTTGAGATATAAAAATAGGGGGCACAAAGTGCATGGTGCACTTTTTAGTAAAGTTCTTTTTTTTATATGTTTTACAATAACAGGTAAGGGGCATACATAAATAACATTATGTACTCCCTCATAGTAGCGCTTGACCCCCCTTCTACTGTATAAAAAAAATTTTTCAAGATCCATATGTTTATATATATAATTTTACAAAAACTTGAATATATTGTGACACAGTAATCTGATTTGAATGATTTAGGTACCATTCGATTTGTCTCAGTGAGACAAATCCAATAATACCAAAATTATTTCATTTGGATCACTGTATCAAAAGTTATTCACAAAAAACTATTGATTTTATAGTAATTTTATAAAAAACATAATAACCAATAGTATTTGGCCAATAACTTTTGATCCAGAATCCAAATGAAATAAAATTGGCACCATTCAACTCCTCTTACCGAGATGAATTGAATGGTACCAAAATCATTAAATTTGGACTACTAGTTCAATTTTAGACAATTTTTCTAAAAAAGTTACGTTATATTTTTTTGACCCCTCTACTTATTGAAAAAAATATTATCATTCATCCAACCCTCTTGTATAATGTTATTTATGAATGCCCCTAAAAGGTGTGATCGTTACATGTTAACCAGCTAATCAAAATTGTTAATTTTAAACAAAAAATTAAGCAACAAATTGAAGAGTAAATCAAAGCAAAATCAAAAGAAATTTAATTAAGATTAATATTTAAAATTTCAAAGTAAATGTTACTAAATGGTAATACTAGTAGACAAATAGGGTCCGTATTGGGCCGGGCTAAACCTGCAGGTTTTAGGATCAGGCCGGGTTTGTGCACGGGTCGGGTCTAAATTTTAAAGTTTGTTTGTAAAGTGGGCCGGGTTCAGATCGGGCTTATTAAATATTGGACCCGGGTTGGGTTTAGTAAATAGACTTGGTACAGCCCAATAATACTCTATATTATTTTTGCTATAGTTCCTATTGAACAACCTATTATAGCTTATTATATACTAAAATAAAATACTTTTTCGGTATAAAACTCTTCCAGTCACACAGATCAGCATGATATAAATACACTATAAGTATTTTTTTTAATTTACGTTGTTTTTCTTTTTTACTTGTAAACTAATTAAATTTGTTTTTTTTTAGCAACCGCTTTAGCACCTTCTCTTCTCTAGTTTTGTCGTCTTGGATTTTCGTACTTCATGAGTCTTCGTATTGGAGCCGTCGCTTGGAGTCGTTGTACAATAGTGCTTTCGCTCATATATTGAATTCGTCGCTTGAGGTCGTCGTATGGTAGATCTTCGTAATATATTAGTGACTTCGTCATTGTCGGTGCAGCATTAATTTCATGTTGCCATTTTTGACGCACTGCTGATCTTGTTGATAGGCATCACTTTTTCTTTTTGTTTTTTCCTTTTTGTTTTGTTCTTTATTAACTCTTGCTTACCTTCCTTTTAGTCGTTAATTCATCACCGGTGCCACTGTTAGTTTCAGTGTCGTCGTTTTAGTGCTATCGTTACTGGAGTCACACTGTTATAGTGCCTGCTATCGTTTTGATACTTCGTGGGTAGGGTGACAGATCGTGTGTGGGACTCTTCGGCGAGCTGTTATATTGATGTTTGGTTAGTTAGATTTAGGGTTAGATTTAGTTTTTAGGGTTAGAGGTTCTGTTAGATTTAGAGTAGTTATTTACTATGGGACGACTTTTATAAGACCGATTATATTTGTCGCATAATGACATTTTGGAAACAACGAATTTATTTTAAATAAATTTTTAATACAAATAAATGCTACAGATCATAATAAAATCGGATTAAATGAAACGTGGGTTCCTATTTAACCCTTTAAAACCCACTTATACTTGTTTAATATAAACTCTATTCTAAAACTAACTCCCTTTAACCCCGCGTCCCGTCTAAATAAATTTATCTAAACCGATCATGCATTTTTATAGATCGTGTAACAGGAAATTTTCCCCCGGATATGAATATGTATAGTATAGCCTAAAATTTATATATATTATATTAATATAAAATAACATTTGACTTTTCCACCCGGCTGGGTTACGAGAACCAATTTATTTATGTGCGTGGCCTTACTATATATAGCTTAACATTTTTAAAATTTTTTTTTTTTGTACTGATTCAGAGTCAGATTACCCAGATTTGGACTCAAATTTTTAAACCCATAATAAATTTGGGCGGGTTTTGGGCCGGGCTTACAAAATAATCAGGCCCGGCCCGACCCGAACCCATAACTTTTTATCGGGCCGAACTTGAACTTTGGGCTTGTAAAATATTTTCAGATTTGGGTTTGGGCTTGGAGATACTCGACCCGACCCGGCCCAATATGGACCCTATAGACAAACATATCTTTATTAATTTTGGACTAATTTAAACCATATTATACATAAGTTATAATAGTTGTTTTTTATAATCTTCATGTCTAATACTATATCTAATAAACTTGAATTTCATAGTATTACGCACTATTATTCTATTGAAAAGATCTTTAATATTCATGATTTGTTTTACAGCCATATTACATATTGTATCTACATAAATCTATTACTACATCCTAAAAAAACTTTGTAAAAACAAAAAAAAGTGAAGTTAAAAACTGTTATTTGTACGCTTCAACTTTTTTTTTTAAAAAAAACTATATAACGCATACAATAAGAACGCACAATCTAAGCTTTAAACTTATACTACTTTTCTAAACCATTATTTTAACCTTTTTTACCTTTTTTTTGTACAACAAATAAGATTTTGTTAGCATAGTGATAGTTAATTGCTTATAACTTTGATTGGTGAAGTGTAATATAAAAGTTGTTGGATTAAGTTGAATTAAGCAAATATATTGTAGAGCAAGATTAGAGCTTCAAGTTTTATTAATTGATAATCCGCAAGTCATTTAAAGAAAATGATCGATATTTATTAAGTAACTATATTACAAAAAAAAACTCTTTTCACTGATCTCCGTTTTATTATGATTTTTACCCATCCTATTTTTAGCGGCTTAAATAAAAAATAAAATACAGATATACTATACATGAATGTTTCCCAACTATCGTCTTTCTTTACTGGGTACCTACCAGTGATTATTTTTCACTGTGCGCGCTGTGCGCAGCGCACAGAAACAAAAATTTGCGCACATCTTTTTTCAGTAGATGTGCGGATACCGCACAGAAATAATTGTCATTTTATAAGTAGTGTGCATAGTTGCAAGCATTTTCTCAGTATTTGTCGCACAGAAAAGTTTATGAATTGTGCGGTATCCGCACAGTAAATTTTAATTGAAAAATTAATACTGGTACCTACCCACAACCACTTAATCGATTATACTATTAAATTTTTAAATTTACACTAGTGACCTTGCTTCGGTAAGGTACTATATACAACAAATATACAACTATGCTCTATCATTAGGGCCACAAGATATATAGTTTAATACACACGTTACTTAATACATATATACGACAAGTTTAAAGTCTATATACACTACTACAAAACGATATAAAAAATTCACACAAAAGTGGGCATTCTAGCTCACCCTCATCAAATGCAACGATTACATCATACCGAACAAAAATAGAAAATCGTCAAACCACACAACAAAACAACAAACAACAACACGTCATCAACTACCAACACAAAACCTTGCTGCGTTAGAGATTAGGCCCGGTTTAAAATTTAATTCCGGGTAACCCGTCCGCTTATTAAACTCTTACTCGGGTAACTACCCGGTTAATCTCAAATAATCCGGCTGACCCGGTTAACCCGGTTAACCCGGTTATGATTATATAAGAATAGACGTTTCACATGATTATAGATAATCTTTAAACCAAAATTGGTTTAAAACATTAATTCGCAGATTCAAATTCGTTTAACGTTAATAAATTCAAATGCATTTTATTTATAAAATGTTAAATACATGTTTGAAAATATAGTCTATACTTAAAAGTTAAGATTAGTGTTCTGACCCGGGTCAGATAATAGTGACCCGACGGGTTAGACATTTAGCCCGGGTCATGAGAGGGAGAGAGGAAAAGAGAGAAAGAGAAGAAGAGAGAAAGAGAGAGAGAGAAAAATAAAGGGAAAGTTTTTTTTTTTTTTTTTTTTTTTTAGGGATGACCCGGGTTAGAAAATTTCCGACCCAGGCCGGAACACTACATTTAAATGCATAATCTAAAATAAAAGATCTAAGACCTGTCTAAATTAGTCAAATATTTTAATTCGTAGCATTATCATTGCCAAATATGATTTTGACAGAAATTAATATGGCTAAGCTTAGCGGTATATTAGGAAATTCGTCCAATAATATTGTTTCATTATTCTCACGCGATGTATATTTATTTTCTATTCGGGTTACCCGGGTAGCATAACCATAACCCGGTTAAGGAATGCTTATGCGGGTTACCCGGGTAAGCCTTATCCGGGCTTAATCTCTATGCTGCGTAATACTTCCGACTTCTTCCGGCCTACATCGAATACTACACATACCAAACCACACGAATACGACATACAGAATACCTCTAACCTCCGACTCGTACAACTTATCACAACTACCATACTATACCGAATGCACCATACTCCTTAAATATACTAAAATAAATCGCTGTGTTTTAGTTTTATAGAGTAGCCCCTTGTAAAATTGATATAGAAATTTTCACAGCATAAGCTCGGTCTTTAATCTCTTAGCTAAGGGCAAGCAATAGGCCTCTCTCTTGTCTTTTAAATTTAATTACACACCATACACTATATTTCATAGACTAAGGGCGGCAATTACCGCTCTTAGCTAAGTATTGATCGTAGGTAAAGTAGCCTAAGTCATAGTTTAACATATTAATGTACAACATACATATGAATGTATTAAGTTATATTAAATAAATAATAACCTGCGACAAGATCTCACTTATAAAAAAAAAAAAAAAAAAAAGTAACTATATTACAATTTTATTATTGAAAATTCTAATTTGTAAATGTGCAAATTTTCTACTATAATAATTGCCCGGAGCGTAGCGATGGACCCTTAATTTCTATGCAAAGTGATGCAAAAATTACCTTCCTGATGTGCTTCAATTGTAAAAATCTTGACAAATTTTACTTTTTTGATATACTTGCATATATATGATGTAAATCTTATCAGAAATGGAATTTGAAATTTTTTGACTGTCTGCACGTGTATCTGTATTTGTGCTTTAATGTTACTAATATATGCATATTAACGCGTTGTGTAATATGATGAACATTATATAATGAGCTCCGAACATACAATGCTACGTATTAGCCTAGTAATATAGTTGTTTTTTGTTACAAAAAAGTTATATAGCCAGGTAAAGGGGCTTTCAGAAATTATAATATTTTGTTACTAATAAATTTTAAAATTTTACCCTACCCACCCACACCTGATACCGTAGATTCCCGAAAATAAGCTACTCTAAAAATAAGCAACCTCCTGATTTTTTTCAAAATTTTCAAAAAACGCGTTGGCAGTTGCTACTTATAAACCTTTTTTTTACTAAGTAAACTTCAAAATGTCGATTAAGTAAAGTTGTTTAGCGCATAAAAATACGTCTACTATAAAAATTTGGCGTCATTTGAACAACTTTTTATTAGTACGTTTTTCAATTTTTCTAAAAATTTAATATTTCGAAAATAAGCAACCACTTGTTTTTTCGTGTAATTTTTTGGCCAAAAAAGGTTGCTTATTTTCGGAAATATACGGTACTCTATTAGCCAATTAAATTTTATTTTTTAAAATTTATTTATATATTTCAATTTATGAAATTGATAATAACTATTGTTCTACTGAACCAATTTAGATGATTTAACTACAGTACCAAAATGTTCATCTCACTAAAACAATTTTAACAAGCCCAACATCATTAAAATCTAATTACAGAATCCCAAGATCATTTAATTTTTGTATAATTTTAATAGTGATTTTTAGAATTACTAAGTAAATTTTTTTAATATTGAATAACTTTTGATTCACTGGCCCGTTTGGGATAATTTAACTACCAAAATATTCATCTTAGTGAGACGATTCTAATAAGTCCAAAATCGCTAAATTCTAATCACAGAATTTCAAGATCAATAAAGATTTTATTATTTGTCTAACAATACAAATCTTTATCGATTTTGGAATCCTGTAATTAGAATTTGGCGATTTTGGGCTTGTTAGTATTGTCTCACTAAGACAAACATTTTGGTAGTTAAATCATCCAAAACGGGTTAGTAAATCAAAAGTTATTCAATATTAAAGAAATATACTTAGTAATTCTAAAAAATCATCATTAAAATTACACAAAAGTTGAACTATCTTGTAACCCTGTAATTAGATTTTAACGATTTTGGGCTTGTTAAAATTGGCTTAGCGAGACAAACATTTTGGTAGTTAAATCATCTAAATTGGTTCAGTAAAACAATAGTTATTAATAATTTTATAATTTTATATTTTTATTTAGAATTATAAAAATTTGATCAGAATTATAATTATAATCTGATATTTTTGGGACCCACCTACCAAAAAATTATATAATTTCTGGAAGCCCCCTAACAAGAAATAATTTTATTTGTTTGTGCAATCCTAACTGAACCCTTTTTATTACAAGATTCATTAGTTTATTATAAAGAATTTACTGTATTATATATATATATATATATATATACAGTAGTTTTACTTACTATTATTATGAGAAACTTAAAGTACTCAAGCGCACATAGATTTCGAAAGTATAGTAAACTTTTTCAACCAAAATCAGTGTATAAAAAAAACTGATTTAAACATGTTTTCTTTTTTTTTTTTTCCTCTTAGGCGAGACTCGCCAAATACGACCTTTTTGATTTTATTATACTACTAAAAAAAATAGTACAAACTCATTAGACAAAGAATAATACAGCACTGGCATCATCCGATTTAGCTAAACTAAACCAAATGCGAATCGCCGCACGACATCTCGGAAGACACCGACTAGTCCATCAGCTTCGCTCTACCATACAAGAGCATTTCCCAGAGTAAATATCCTTGGAAGTGGGAGGAAAAACCTAACTACTAAAGGGCAAAATATGTATAAAAGGGGTAAAAAAGAAAAAGAAAAAACAAAGAAAATGGAAAAACAAATGATAGAAAAAAGAAAAAAGAAAAGCAAAGCCTCGGGTCAATTAAGCCCCGGCACCAAGTGGACTATTTTAAAAATTACATGATACTAAGAAAAGTAGTCTCTACTCTAACTAAACTCAATTTATCATATGTAGACAAAAAACTATTCCTAGAAAAAATGGTCTCTAATCTAAAAAAAACTGTAGAGAAAGGTATGTAAAAAAACTACGACTATAAAAACATTCTAGAACGAAATTTCGTTACAAGGTTTCCTCAAACACGTGTCGCTTATTATTTATTTCAAAAAACCGAAATCCACTTGTGACTTCATTTCAAAATGGCAGCTACATTTCCAAATTGGGAGAGGTAAACATTGTTGATCTTTTGGAGAGAGTAAGCTGAAAATCCCACTTTGTCGAAATTTCGAAAAAGCCAAAGGGACAGTGACATGAGAATTTAATAGTGGGTGTTCGTTTCAAGTCCTTTAAATTTTCCAAGGAGTGTATTTGAAAACCAAAATACTGTTCTCCATTAAGCTGCTGCAAAAAACTTTGTCGGCAAAGAAATTTTTCCACCAAAATTCTGTATTTACTAAAGCGCCGCCTGCTTGTTATCACTCGTTCTTCTACTATTGCTTTTGGTTTGCATGCCGAATATATAAAGGAGTCCCTAGACAGATAGTTTATCTTTATAAAAACTATTTTTTGCAGTGCTTTTCCATCTAACTCTAGTATTTTGATATTTCGTTTGTGTGAAAATCCGGTACAGATGATCGTCGGGGAGAGTGTCCTAAACAAATTTGATTTAAACATGTTTTCATAATTGTTTATAATATAATAAAATAAAGAAAATTACTAATTTATACTATAGGTGATTAGAGTGGTGATATATATTACTTAATTGCTGATCCAGATAAAATCGGCATAAATTTATTATATAAATTTGGGGGAAAATTATCGATTTTACTATTATACAATAAAGAATACTCAAAAATGTCAAAAAGGAAAGTACAAGAAAATCGTTGATAACCAGTTTTTATTATGCAGGTAACCTAATTAAGTTCTAGAAGTGATTTATGACAAAAAAAATACTTACTATCCTGTAAACGAAAAACTTTACTTTAGACTCGCATCAGATTCGCAGCTACAAAAAGTAACAAATGCAATCGTGATCACAACTAATGCATAAAAAAAAAAAAAAAAGGCGACAAATACAATAAAAAAAGTGACGATATAGGCGACAAATACAATAAAAATAATAAAAATAGCAATGATATAGGCGACGAACATGAGATGAACACGATATAGAAAGAGAAAAAATATAAAGATCAATATACATATAGGTATGTATTACATTTATTATAGTTTATTATGGGTTTATAATGTATTCTCCTCCAAAGAATGCTCTGCTATTGCTCGTTTCCAAGCTCTTGAGAAGCCATTGATGCAGTTTGAAATTGTTGAGATTTCAGGCACGTCACTCTCACTAATTTCGCCTTCTTGTGACCATTTGAGCAACTCTTGTTGTATTTCGGTCACAGACATTTTATTTCTTGGACTTGCAGTTCTGGTATGGAACATGGCTTCTAATAAGCCTTTTACTTGAGGTGTGAGTCATTTTACTGATCTCTTTTTCTGCTTTTCTTTCAAACACCAACCGGCAACGAATACCTAATAACTATATTCGAAGTGTTGTGAGAAAACAATGAATAAAACAAATGAAATGTAAAATAAAAATAAAGCAATAAAAAAAAAAAAGATATAATGAAAGTATAAATAAAGTTGAAAATGGAACAAGCAAAAGTTTAAAATATGAGCGTTGGAAGTAATGAAATTAGAGAAAATATCAAATCTAAGCAAAAATGTAGGAGATGAATAAATAAAATGCTGATATATGAACCGATGTGAAAAGTAGACAAAGTAGATGAAATATGAAAATTGAGAAATATAAAATTAAGTTAGTAAATATTAGTAAAGCTAATAAATTCGCGCAAGAACATAAATAAAAACTATAACCCTTTTGGTTCGTTGAAAATATCTATTTCAGCTGGATCAGTTAAATCAATCGTCTCCTGAATCATGTATAAACTACTTTTAGTCATCTGCTTGTCGTATGCAAAAAAAAAAAAAAAAGCAAATTACATACGGGTTCATTATTCTCATCTTCACCTATCAAATCGTCATTCGGTGAAACTAATATAAGTGATAAAACCTTAGTATCTGAACAAAGTATCTACAGGTATTACACTAGATCATTTTATTTGCATATAAGTAGAATAACCTCGGTACTGATTAGCACTGCTTACAATATCCTACTCTACGAATAAAATGTAGCAAACCTCTATAAGTACAATACACTAAATTCTGGCCCCAAATATAAATGCTATCAAAAAAAAAACGGAACTTCAGTTTTTCAATATTTTTGAACTGGATATGATTCCTAATAAATAGATTTAGATTATGAATTTATTTCTTTTCATGTGTTACGAAATAATCACATTTACTCGATTAAAACTAGGCTGACAACTACCTACCAATCATGATTATCAATTGTCGAATAATACCATTATTCGAATAATGGTAAATTGGCTCAACCGGGAAATGATTGGCCCAGTTGAACCAATTTACCGTTATTCAAAAAATTTTGCCGAATAATCCCATTTTCTCTTGGTAGCTGATTTCGATAAATGCACTTTTCTTGTTTTCTAAGTGCACATGTTAAAATTTGGTAAATTTGTTCATAAGCTGCACTTATAGAGGTTTTACTCTAAATGAAACTAGAAGTAAAAAAACTGAATATAAATAAAAAAAAAGCCACATCTAAAAATGGCAGGTTTGATACTCAAAAAAATTTCTATCTTAAATCGCCTAAAATTCTTCTTATATTCTAACAAAAATTCAATTCTAATTCAACATCAGTTTGGTGCAAGCCGATATCGATCAATCTAAGCCAAATAATTGACAAGCCTAATACGGATTTCTTTTTATAAACTCTGGATAATGCAAGCTTTGCAAAACAGTATACCCCATGATACCCAAATAATAAATTTTTATGTCCTTGAATTTTTGGTATTGGTGTAGTCCAAGATTTGCACAGATGACTAGTGTAGCAATACTAGTTTCAGGTTTTTTGATAACACGCTTTTTCACAATTTTTTGTATATTTGCAGGCATGAATTTTTTCCACAGGCCGATTCCGAGCAAAGACCTTGCATAAATATAACCTATTTCGGCTTCATCATTGGGCCAAAACCATTCGTGCAAGTTCTGAATTCCCGCAATCGTTCCTAGTGCGGAATTGCTATCACCTATATTGTTTGATATGTACATTTTCACTTACACTAGTAAAATTTAGGCACAATTCGAATACTACTCGAACTGCCAACACTATTACATGACTTCGCGGACATGCAGGTCCGCGAAATCATGTGATAGTATGGCAGTTTGAGTGGCATTCGAATTGTGCTATTCAATAAGGTAAATGTTTTAGATTTACTAAAAAACCAACTAAACTATACTAACGCTGATTTCTATTTGGTTCTAGATGAGCAATGTGCGTTCTTGCTATATCCTTTATTGCCCTTTCTATGTCTTCAGCAGAATCAATATCGTGGCCAAGCTTGACATATCTCTTAATAGCGTGGGTAATCTAGGAAAATTGTTAGTCGAAAATAATGAATTATGATAAATAAAAATTTGAAATAGCGATCTTGGGTAAAAAAAAAAAAATCGCTACTTAAAATTTTCATTCGTCATTAATACTTACTTGTGCATGATGCAAATCTATTGAAGTTTTAGCTTCACCAGCCTCTAGGAACAACCATTTCCTTACGCTAACATCATACCATTTTTTCCATTTTCCTAATATTATCATCAACTCGGTATTATGGTAGTGAGAGCCGTTGTCTGAAACAATTGTAATCCATTTTGGTATGGAATCAAGACTTTTGATTATAGCATTAAGCGAGGACGCAATAAACCAAGCGTCTTGCCTGGTATCATTGCTCCAGTGATCATATGCTTGAACATCAAGGTTACTAGTTTTTGCATTTTTGGTATATATAAGAACAGAGTGGAGTGTCCACCCGCGTTTTCCAAAGAACTCAGATTTCATTTCTTGAGCACTCTGCGGGAGGATCCTCATCTTTTAGTCCACAATAAGCAAAGCACCATTCATATCAAGTTGAGCAAGTTCAACATCCAATTGGGCATTGAGATACGTTTTACGTGCATGGTGAGCCATAAGATAGATTAGTTGATTTTGATACTCTATTAAAGATTCGTGAAATTCACTATCAACATTTTCCTTTAGATTACTAAACAAGGTAAACAACTTGTCGCAATCTTTACAAATTTCAGGGTGATCTAAATTGCAATTATCAAAAGCTTGTTGGAGGCAATGGCTTATGCATGGTGAATGTAAAGCAACTTCTATTGGTGATACTTTTAAATTTGTGGCAAAACCTTTACGCACAAATTTTGAGCCATCTCGTGCATCATTTCCTTTTTTTTTTTTTTTTATAAATCAAAAAATTAGTTTCAATTGTTGTTATTAAAATTTGAAACACAAACTTACCTTCAACATATTATTTTTGATTTGAGTATTTATAAGAGATTCGATGTTTTCAAAAACCTTATAGCCAAGCTCGTTGCATGTAGTACAAAGACTACCAAGAGTTTCCTTATACACAAATCTACTTCCTTCCAATTGAGTCATAAAGGTTGTGCGTTGCATACCATTTGGATATTTTTTATGAAACTTATTCCACAAAGCTTTCTTATGATCCTGAAGATATAATATAGGTAAGCCTATAGAGTTATCAGTTTTATATGATGACATATTAACATTTCCTTTAGTCGTAAAAAATAAATCAAACTGATTTAACTGCTTGGCAGTTAGCTTAGTGCAGTGAATTATTGGTTTAGTTAAAGCCGGAGCACCATATCTATTTATTTTGGCATGTTTTCGCGATTCCGAAATTATATGGTTCCCAACCTATTAATATTAGTCAAAAATTGTGTAGTAACATTGTATCCCGTAGTAATTTTGCAGAGAGTTGTAAAAAAAATTATACAGTAGTACTAGCCATTTCCTCAAAAGAGTATAATATCGATTAAATCGGCCAGCATAATAACTATTGTGGCTTTTAGAAATCGTACTATAACCAATAAAAAAAATACATATATTGTACTTATACCTAAATTTGTTTTTAAATCCGAATAACTAAAATCGTTGGCAATTATTAATAAAACTCGTCTTTTACCATCCCTTGTTCTTTTGTTATCCATTAGTGCTTGAGTAAAACTTTGCCAAAAAATGCGAGTTTTATTAGGGACATAACTTGGTGAGCTATTTAAAAACCCTAGACTATGCTATTGTTGAAGCATAGCACGGTCATTTTCTGGTTGTGCATTTTTCGTCCATAATTGATACTAAATAATAAAATAAACTTAGTATTAATTTTGTTTTACTTAAAGGACTTTAAACCTTGCCTGTGATTTCTCAGGTGTTCATGGTGTTATATTGTGACAACCACATGCACGAAGCATTGCACGCCAAGCACCTATTTTGCGATCGCTAAATTGATAATCCAGGGAATAGAGGCTTTCAAGGCTTGAATAAAGCTCAATAATATTGTTTTGGTTTTTATGCCAATTAAGAAATAAGGTGTGCCAATTTATATCAGCAAGAGTTCTTCGTTTTAAGTGATGGTCAAAAAAAAACTTCATAAGGGCATAATCGGACCAATTATTTGGCAAACAGGAAGGAATATGATATTGGCGTATAAATGATTGCACTTCAAGGTTTTCAAGTCCATAAAGTTGCATTCCAGTATACTTGTAAATCTTTAGCCTTTGCCATACTTCATTTGGAGACGAACCTTCGACCCGGTCTTTAAGATTAAAATCCTTATAAATCTCTAGAGCACAAAAATTATTCTCTATTTTTGAAACATATAATACGCGTTTTCCATTTGTAGTTCGTAAAAGAGACGACTTATAGCCCGATCCAGCATAATTCCATTCAAAGTTTGAAGATGGACCAATTCCAAAAATAAAAATTTTATATTCACCAAGTGAAAAGGATATAGAAATAAATTGTACATTTAATAAGAGCTGTTGGATTATCGATTCATTTGTCCATTCAAGTACTGAAAATCCAGAATAGCACGTTTGATTATTGAAAATCCTCTTATATACCGTTGAAATTGCTGATGTCAGATCCGGTTTTATGCTAGAAAAAGAACCACTTTCACAATAATAGCTAGGCAAAAAAGAACTTTCGGAGTAGTTAATAATAACTGTCATAAAAAATTCACGTTCTTTTAAAATTATTTTAGTCTTTTGACCAATTCGAATAGGAAAATATACTTTTTTTTTTTATTAATACTAGAAAGTCGCCACCAGTATCGTGAGTAGGCACCATAATAGTGATTTTCGTCTAATAACCCATTCTTTATTAACGTAGCAGTAATATTTGTCATTTTTTTCTAATCTCTAAACCGAACTTTGCAGATTTGCAGTATATTATAAAATTACTATTCTACTTATTCTAGATTCTACATATACTTATGTATAATTTTATGTCGATCTTATCTGAATTGGCAATTAATATAATTTTACTATACCCTCTACCCTCCCCCTACATAAGAGAAATTTGATTGGCTATTATGAACTTTTATATTTAACGTAAGATTTCAGAAACCTCTTGCCCTCCTAAAATATTACGTAATATCTATCACTATTCTTATCACCCATAGTTAATTTGCCAATTAAAATTCAGAATCAGGTGTAATATGTAGATCTATTTTGTGTAACAAAAACAAAAAATTTTTAAAAAATTGCTAAAATTGCTTCTAACTTAAAATTTTGTTTATGAAACTACTTTTTTTTATACAAAAAAAAAATTTCTTGCTAATTTTACTATATACAAATCTCTATCCTAATCTTTAACCTTTACCCTTACTCTAATATTAAAAAGATTTAATTTTTATTTAATAAAAGTTTGTTTGTTTTTGTTTATTTTTTTATGCATTGTAGATCAAAGGTAATAATCATCTATGGTGATTATTAGTTATTTTTTAGAATAAATATTATTTTAAAATTATATAAGAATATTACATATAGGGATTGAACCTGTTTAAAAAAACCTTACTCGGATTAACTGCAGTTAAGCAACTTGATTATTCGGGTATATCCGGATTACCCAGATTACCCGGGTATACCAAAATAAGCAACCCCCTAAAATAAGCAACCCTCTTGTTTTTTTCAAAATCTCAAAAAATGCATTAGCAGTTGCTACATATAAAACTTTTTTTTACTAAGTAAACTTCAAAAGATCGATTAAGTAAAGTTGTTCAGCGCATAAAAATACATTTACAGTAAAAATTTGGTATCATTTGGACAATTTTTTATTAGTATGTTTTTCAATTTTTTCAAAAAACTCAATATTTTGAAAATAAACAACTTCACATTTTTTCGTGTAATTTTTTGGCCAAAAAAGGTTGCTTATTTTCGGGAATATACGGTATATATTACAACCATAAATTCTGTATCAAATAATAAAATTGGCTAATAATTATTTGGCTGAATTCGATAAATTTTTGATTCTGTATTAAGACCTTGAGCATATATACTTTAATCTGAGCATATATGTAATGCATTAAACCTCAAGAAGTACATAATAATGCCTAATACTACAAAGGTAAGATTAACGTGGCTATGATGATATAATTATAGAAAGTAACTATTTAAAGAATTAAACAAATATGGAAATGAGGAAACACAGATATTCGTTACAATATTAATATTATACAAGTATCAATCTCGATGTACAATATCTTGTATATTTAATAGCACAAAATTTAGCTTTAATACATTTAAAAAAGTTATAATTTACACTGGGTCAAATGCTCAAATAGATGTCAATTAATATCAGATAATTTTTTTTATCAGTTGAATAATTTAAAAAAGCTGTAAGCGCATATGTATTAAACAGATTACCCCAGTTTTAATATCAAATTCATTGTTCTGATTTAGCAGTTAATAAACTAAACGCCATTAGGGAGCTGCCGTAAATCAGATGATTTCCATCTCTTAAGGGGCTGCCCCCACCCACCCACACCTGACACTTTATTAGCCAATCAAATTGCGCAAAAAATTTATATATTAATTAATTGATAATCCATCTGTCAACTAGAAAATGGCGAAATGTGGCGTTCTTCCATATAAAATTTTTTCTTACTAAGTTAACGATATATGTCCACTAATTAAAAGTTGTAGAGCTCGTTGAGACGCATCTAACGGTGGTTAGATCATCTAAATCGGCCAGTGGATGGCGAGATATCATCAAAAAACGATTGGTCGACTATATAAAATTCCATACATATGAAAATCACTATAGGCGAAATGTGGCGTGCCTCCATCAAATATTTTTCTTTACTAAGTTAACGGCAATGTCCACTAATTGAAAGTTGTAAAGCTCGTTAAGATGCATCTAACGGTGGTTATATCATCCAAATCGGCCCAGTGGAGGGCGAGATATCGTCGAAAAACGATTGGCTGACTATATAAAATCTCTATGTAAACATATAGTCGTCCAATCGTTTTTCGACGATATCTCGCCATCCACTGGGCCGATTTGGATAATCTAACCACTGTTAGATGCGTCTCGACGAGCTCTACAACTTTCAATTAGTGTACATGTACCGTTAGCTTAGTAAGAAAAAACATTTAGATGGAGGCACACCACATTTCGCCTATAGTGATTTTCATATGTAATCTGCATCACAGAATTTTATATAGTCGGCCAATCGTTTTTTGACGATATCTTGCCATCCACTGGGCCGATTTGGATGATCTAATCACCGTTAGATGCGTCTCGACGAGCTCTACAACTTTCAATTAGTGGACATGTATCATTAACTTAGTAAGTAAAAAAAATTTATATGGAAGAACGCCACAATTCGCCATTCTCCAGTTGACAGATAGATTATCAATAAAAATTAATATTATATCATATAACTTTTGATCCACTAGACCATTTTAAATGATTTAACTACTAAAATGATCCTCTCGAGATGATTCTAGCAAGTCCAAAATTACCAAATCCTATCAAAGGATCCTAAAATCAATCAAGATTTATATAATATTATATAGTATTTATTAAAATATTATATAATATTTATGGTCCGGTACAAAGTACCTCAAATAGTTATTAGTAAACTTTTTTTTTTACAAAATAATTTTTAATATTTTTAATTTATTAAAAGTGACTAGTATTCGGATTATTAAAAATATAAAATCTTTAATAACTTTTTTGATAAAATAAAAAGTTTTATTTAAGCTAACTTTCTTAAAAAATCAATTATAAAATTTACTATATAAATTTAATAGTAATTTTTATATATTTTATATAGTAAAAAAATATAATTACTTGACTTTAATGACCAATTTTTTAACAACTAGT
>QKWP01001131.1:87965-112423 GCA_003550325.1 Gigaspora rosea
TAGACGAGGATACATCTAGCCACACGTACACTTTTGGTGTCTAATTTAAGTGGTCCGCCCAAGGGTTCCACACTAGCTGCCATACCTGCAACCCAACTACGGGAATTGCCTATTTAAACCCTCTGATCCTAAACGAGGATACATCTAGCCACATGTACACTTTTGGTGTCTAATTTAAGTGGTCTGCCCAAGGGTTCTACACTAGCTGCCATACCTGCAACCCAACTACAGGAATTGCCTATTTAAACCCTCTAATCCATATTCCACCTGCCAACCCATCTTGTATCACCAGAACAGGCCCGTTACATAAGTCAGTCAGCAAGTTTCAGATACTTATCCATTGCCTTAGGACCCAGCCGGGTATTCCCGGTTCTGTTATTCTCGACAGTAGACTTGGTAAAGCGGTACCTGTTCTATATCAGGTATTCATCTACACTTCGGTACTTATCGCTATGACTGAGGCCAACACTTGCGAGACAGGGTTACCCCTGTCCTTTTACCAATACCTACTTCTGCCCTTGTAAGGTTCACTCCAACCCCGGTACCCACTATTGGTCCTTTATCGGTTTTCCCAGACTTCCAATCCAGTTGGCCCAGAAGGGTTGATCTACCCGGTATTAGGTGCCATCATGGTTTTCTCTCTCTGGTACCTACTTCTATAATATAGGTCCTTTTTCTCCGGTACCTGATCCGGCGGCCAGGTTGGTAAACCTTGTTACTGAGGTCGACGTCTGGTACTTTAGCTCCAGTCCAATATTCCGGTTTTGGTAGCACCGTCAAAGATCTTTGCTACCTCCTTACTCGGGTCTTGCCAAATGGGTTTCTGTTTTCCCGGTTCCTTGGATTTGTCTGTATCATGAGATACAACTTCGCCTGAAAGTTCCCATTCGAGATGGTAACCAAGGACTACAGGTAATGTACCTAACCAATCAACAGGAAACAGTTACCGGAACACAGGTCTATTTTTTCAAAGCATCGTCAGTGGGATTTGAACTCTAGACCTGCCACTTGGGGTGACAACTTACCAATTCTCTAAGTCGCCACACCCATTACTACCTTGTTTATATATTTGTTTTGGCCCAATTCTAAATATAGAAATATTGCTGATTTTATCTGGATTGGCAATTAATAACTTTTTTTTTAAATTCAATGCCTATCTATAAATTACTTTCCTAGTTTATTAAGTAACGTGAAAATCAGAATCTGTTAGTAAAGCTGTATTTCTACTAATAATACAATATATGCTAGTTATATCTATATATATTTAATAAATTTGTTAAAAATTTTGTTAGCAATTTTTTTGCTTATCTTATCTCTATGAAATCTGATAATGAAAATAATCTTGATAATGTTACCAATTCTGAGTTTAAAAATAATCTATCAAGTTCATTAAGCGAAAAATTCCCAATTCTTCTAAAAATGAACCACAGTCTAAAAAAGTAAAAACCAGCTTCGATTCTTCTGAAAATAACCAGAAAGATAGTTATGTATATTATATTTTTAGCTTAGAAATCAAAAAACAATGTGTAAAATTCTTATTCCATCTAAAAAAAAGGAGGTAGAGTGTGGAGCTACTTACAAATATAATGGTGGAATGGTAATATGCAATAACATCTTTGAGTTAGACATAATATTTATTCTCCAAACCAATTAGATAACTTAAAAAATAAAAATCAGTTAAAAATTACTGATATGCTATCAAATGTACGACCTCACAACGCACCAAAACAAGCAAAGCTTTGTAATATTACAGTTAAATGGTTAATTACAGATTCGCTTCCTCCTGTACTGGAATTTATTTCTATAGATCCACCTTGCGACTACAATCCAACTCAAGGATATAAGATGCCTTTTAAATTTTAGAATGCAATACCTTAAAATTTATTTTGTAAAATATTAAATTATGTACCATGATATACATAATATAAACTGAAAAAACTATAAAGTTTTGCAATACTTACCTATTTTTAGTATAGAATACAGTATTAATTTTTAAAATTTAAACAACACCCAATGGTATCACCAGCAGAAAACAACGATCCATAAGGATTGTAAGAATAGCACAATGGAAAATCATTCTATTCAGATCTTGTTTCAATGGAGTGCATGGTATACTATGTATATCAAAACTATACGTGGTATTATAAAAATTTATTATTGAAGATTTTTTTGAAATGTTGTGTAACAATATCGAATATGTATTTTACAAGTATTATTTAACACGCAATTTGATTGATTCGAATCCAAATTTTGTACAAGTAAGTATTAAGTTAAAAAAACAAAATTACGAAGCAAAATTTATATTTTAGTTGAAAAAATTACTAGTTATTCAATTTTGTTCGATTAATTTAAATAAAATTTTGTTCATTTAAAAAGTGTCAGAAAAAAAGTTGGTTTCCAATAAGTAACAAAAAAAAATTTCGTAACTTTGTAAAAACTATATATAAGAATCGCTTAGTGATAAAATTTTCTGGCTAAGAAAAAATTAGCAATTCATACATCTAAAAAAGTGAAGCCCTATTACATATTCATCAATTAATAATCACTTAAAAAATTATCGATTATTTAAAAAATAAGGAATCTATACATAATTTTGATTTGTATAGTAAATCAAGCACCCCATTGTTTCAAGCTCCTTTTGGCATTTTAATTTATTTAGAAGGAGCCAAAAATATCACAGCTAATTTAGTTAAAAAATTACAATTAAAGTCTTTGTTTCTCGCCGCCTTGTCAAATTATTTTCAACAATCATATCCTTAAATTAATTTAAAGAAAAATGACAGTAATTCCCATTAAAACTGCATTATTAGTAATGATGCTGCCTGAAACTACTTTGAGCTAATGACTGAAACCGAAACTCACCAAAACTAATCCAAAACTAATTCTGAAATTCTGAAACTATGCCGAAATTCCAAAACTATACCGAAATTTTGAAACTATGTCAAAATTCTAAAACTATACTGACTCACTAACAAACTACTTACCCGATGATAATGATGCTGCCCAAAACTATATAGAGTCAATAACCGAAACCAAAATTAACAGAAACTAACGTCGAAACTATTTCACCAATCCCTTTTTTAATAACCATTTTTCTGACAAACTCTTCCCGATACAACAACCTGCTTGACAACTATTTATCTATCACTTTCCATCTTCGACACAACTACTTAGTCCACAATCATTTAATTGAAAATCACTCAATCATTCTGATAACCATCCTTTCCGACAATTACAACCTCTCTAATAATCATCTCTTCTCTTCTTCTAACAACTTTCCCTTTCCTAACAACTTTTCTTCCAACAACCTCTCCTTCCTTAAACTCACCCCTTCCCTGACATCACTACCTACTTCTGCAATACTACCACTTCCCACTACAAACACGTTCCCACAACTACCTTTCAAAAACCTCCGCTATTCCAACACGCTAATTATTTTGTCGCAATTAAATGTATTAATAATAAATATGTTATTTTTTTTTGATTTTTAAAACTCCCTACGGAGATGCTCAGTGGCGTACTTTTAAAAATAAGTTATTAAAAAATAAATCACTTAAATAAAATAAATAAAAATTTATATAAATAAATATTAATTTAAAAAAAAAACTGTTAAATAAAAAATTAAAAATTTAAATTAAGATTATAAAAAAAAAGATTTTGCCAACCAATCAAATTTTTAAATCACATGTTTGTAACTCAAATTTACAAACTTATACTATACGATCTTAAAAACTTGGTTGGCTGGCAAAATATTTGTGTGGTATTTTTTTTTATTTTTGTTCTTATTTTTTATTTTTTAATTTTTTTTGTATTATTATAAATTTTTTTTTGATTTTTTACATTTTAAACGTTTTTTTTATTATTATAAATTTTTTGTTTTTTTTTATGTATTATTATTTTTATTATTTATTTATTTATTTTTTTTTATTATTTGTTGTTATGAATATTCGAATGCGATTTTTTTNATTTTTTTTTGATTTTTTACATTTTAAACGTTTTTTTTATTATTATAAATTTTTTGTTTTTTTTTATATATTTATTATTTATTTATTTATTTATTTTTTATTATTTGTTGTTATGAATTCGAATATGATTTTTTTATTCGCGTTTATTTGTTTATTTATTTATTTTTTTTTAATTTTTTACTTTATTATTATTATTATTACTTTCACTTTTTTTTTATTAATTGATAAATGAATAGTAGTTCCAAAATGACAAATAACATTCCACAATTCACGAATAACACATGCTAATTGAGAATCAACATAAATTAAGAAAGATGCTGAACATTATAATAATATGGGTTTCAGAATTAAAATTCATAAATTTTATTTTGATAAAACAAAAAAACATATTTAATTATCAAATAAGAGATGTACAAATTTTATTTATTCTTTAATTAAAGTTCGAATAATATACTTATTTATATGGTCATTATTATAAATTATTTTATTGTTAATCGACACTGCTTCTAATATTGTTTTATTATTATTAAATAGTTTGTTGATCTGCATAATAAAAAAATTTTTATTTATTTCGTCAAATGGGAGTCTCTAAACACTCCCATTTCATTTTTCGATTTCAAAATTTTGATACAATAGAGTTAAAAAGGGAAAAGGCCAATTATTAACTCTTAAAAAAATGAGGGGCGACAATAATTACGAGTTTGATGTAATCATTCAGTATATTGGTAAATATTATAGTTGGTCATAATATTTTGTGGAGGTAAATTGGCCCTTTTAGTAGTTCAATAATGGGTTCAATTCATAATTTTAAAAAATATCTATTTGGGGCTTAATTTGTTAACACTTAGGGCAAGGTTGACTGGAGATGGCATGATCTTTTTAGTGAAAAATTATTATTCGGGGCAAAGGGTTTAAATTTTTACATTGCAGACATTTAACTTGGATTAGTCAGAGGATGGAAAAGACTAAAATTAGGCCGAGGATTATTCCTAAAATTAGGGTAAGTAAAATGGTGGTTAGCATATTTAAAAATTATTATTTCCTTCTTTTTACTCTTCCGAGAAATAAGGTTTTTTTTAAACTCTTATTTTTTCTGGAATTCGTCTAGATTTCTTTGTCTGGCCACTAATGACATATGACGAATACGTAAGTTAGAATAGAATGTACAAAGTACAAACTTCATACATAAATCATTTTTTTATATTAGCAATATAGAGTTACTTTATTTTGATTGATGCATTAATAAAAATATTTTATCCAGATATAACCATTATCCTTTTATTTGAATAGGATATAAAACCAGTTATTAGATTTTGTTAAAGATTACAACCTTTCAGATAAAAAGTTATCCAGGCACAAGCACTAACTCCAATAAGATAATCACAAGTATGGTATTATAATGATCAGCAATTTATATGTTCAATAAACAGGAAATACTATATTAAATTTTTTGATTGATCAATAGCGTGACAGACAGATGTTTGTACTTTAATATAATAGATTTTTATTAAAAATTTTTTTTAATTTATTTAGCAGGCCAGTTTTGAAGTTCTAGTACAGTTTCGGCATATTGGTATAGTTTCGGGTTTTAGGCAAGTTTCGGCCAAAAAGATCATGCCCGAAACTGGTAATACCAGTTTCGGTTTCGGTCAATCTGAAACTATATAGTTTCGGGCAGCATCATTAATTATTAGTCCAAAAAATAATTAGTAGAATTGGTAATATTTACGCTTCAGAAATACTTTTTAATACTAAAATTCATCCTTTAAAAAAAACTAATTAACTTACTAATAAATAAAATTAATTTAAAAGAAAAGATGAAAATACGTACTTCCACTGCTTCCCGAACAGTAATAAAAATTGCTATTTTAATTTACTACAAAGTATACTTATTTTTTCCTTTGTCTATAATGTCAACTTCAAAATAAAACGCAAAGAAATTGGATGTTTGCTATATTGCACCTTTATCTTTATCGCTTTCACCCAAACCTATGATTTAAAGAAAAATCATACTAATTCAGAAATGTTCTGTATAATATAAATAGGCTCACTAACAATACAACAGGCTATTAAAAATAAAATTATAGATGGGTAGCTTATTTATACACTTTAAAATACTTTTTGGAAATGTAACATTTCACAAACAAAAATCGCTCTAAACAAACGTAGATATTCATTGTTAGAATTAATCTAAAATAATCCATCTCTCTAGAAACTTTGTTTAAAAGCGGGTATTTTTACTATATAATACTAGTTATATTAATTATATATAAGTTCTAAAACGTTCAATAAAAAAAGAAGGTTGAAACGTTATATGTAAGCTTTAAACTAGAACTTTGAGTATACCTTTGATATGCTATAATAATAGACTTGTACTAATTTCACTTAAGTTATAGTTATACTAGAGTAGTAAATATAACTTTGGGTTAAGTAGTATTTCAATATATGTACTGTATAAGTGTTATTGTTTAGTTATTTGTATAGGGTAAGAGTAGTGATGCCACCGAAATGATTTTTGAAAAAGACCTATTTCGTCTTCATTAGAGAAAATTAAACTTTTTTATAAGGAAGAGCAAATAAAATTTATATAGATATATTCCTTATAACAGTCATAGGACATGTCCTTTCAATTGCTATTTATAATAAAAATTATAATAAAAACATATGAATTTACTATAGACATGGATTAGAAGATTCTCTTTGATCTTACTTATTAACTTAAAATTAAATTTTTTGGAAATGTAGAACAGGGGAAGAAGAAAAAATTGAGCTTAAAAATCAAATTAAATTTTTGCTAATTTTGTACAAAACGAAAATGTAACTTTGCCAAAAACAAATATTTTCTAATTTTAAGATGATAAGTATATATAAAATTATGCCCTGAACAACTTTACTTAGTCGACTAAAGTAGGTTACTTTGTAAAAAAAATGGATTACCTATGTACTAAAGTTAAAATTTTTAAGTTTTAAATATAAAACGTTTTTTTTGATTAGGTAACCTACTTTGGGCCCTTAAGCAAAGTTGTTCGGCACATGATTCTACTTGGTCCAAAGCTACTGCACATTTTTTTAGACCTTTTACTAAGTAAAAAATAGGTTTATAAAGTTGAAAAAAAATTTTTTTCCTAACTTTAAACACATTTTTCACTTAGTAAAAGGTTTAAAAAAATGCGCGGTAGCTTTAAAGCAAGTAGAATCACGTGCTGAACAACTTTGCTTAAGGGCTCAAAGTAGGTTACCTAATCAAAAAAAAAGTTTTATATTTAAAACTCAAAAATTTTAACTTTAGTACATAGGTAACTCATTTTTCTTACAAGGTAACCTACTTTAGTAGACTAAGTAAAGTTGTTCAGGGCATGATTTTACATATACTCATTATTTTAAAATTAGAAAATATTTGTTTTTGGCAAAGTTACATTTTTGTTTTGTGCAAAATTGGCAAAATTTAATTCGATTTTTAAGCTCAATTTTTTTTTCTTTTCCTGTTCTATATTCCCAAAAAATTTAATTTTAAGTTAATAAGTAAGATCAAAGAGAATCTTTTAATTCATGTCTATAGTAAATTCATATGTTTTTATTATAATTTTTATTATAGACAACATTTGGACCATTTTTTAAGGACATGTTCTATGACTGATAATTTCGTCTATTCAAAAAAAGTATCAAATAATTTCGTCTTTCAAGTAAAATAGGTCAAAAAACAATTTCGTCTTCAAATTTTAATTTCGGGTTATAGAACCCAAAATAATTTCGTCCTCATGTATAGGTAAGAGTTATATAGCATCTTTAATAAAACTTTTCAAAATGTGTAATAAATAAAAAATACAAAAATAAAGAAATAAAAGATAGCTTCGTTAATAATTTATTTACATATTGAATTTTTAATCAATTTGAGCTTGAGTTTATTAGTAATATAATATTAAAAATTATCCATTTTGTTGGCTAGTTATTATGGGAATTTATAGGTAAATCTACAAAAATTAACCAATCATATGAACATCTGCTTTTTAACTAAAAAATTCTAAATTAATGTAACTGTATATCTAAATTTGTATAATGATCTATATTATGTATATCTTACTTGTTTATATTTTTTGACCAATTAAAACAAATGTCCGGCATGCTAATCAAGATTAGAATTTTATTTTGCGTATTTTTTTAATTTTTTTATTGTAAGGTATAAAATTTGCATACTGATTTTATAAAAAAGTCTTGTATATAGCATTTAATAAAAAATTTAAAAGTCACTTTACCTATTTATATATTTCGGGGTGCTGCTATTTGAATCGTCTTAATAAGACAATTCAAATAGTATAAAAATCATTTAGATTGGACCAATAGGTCATGAGTTATTGCAAATTCCGTTACAATACCCTTAAGGATAGGGTGAACGTAGATCAATTTTCATATGATTTACGTGATACAAAAAAATTTTATATAGAAATCAAACACATGCTTCTAATAAAACTTTTTAGAATTATTTCCAATGTTCCCCAAAATTTCGTAGCATATAATTTGAAGCTTCTTATTTGTTATAGTAAAATTTTAAACTCTATATCATTTAAAAAAACCTACCTTCGTATATTGGTAAAAAAAACTTAGATGACCTCAAATTTCCTTAGATCGCACAAAAAATTATTAATTTTAATTGGTTGAATCTATATTGTTTACAATCCTGATTGGTCGATCACCTGATTTCATATGATTACAACGTGATCACTATTAAAAATGATCTACATTCACCCTACTCTTAATACTCTTTCAATTTCATACAATATATAATTGTAAATAACTTGTGATCCTGTGATCCAAATTGAATGATTTTGGTACTATTTGATTCATTTCATCAAGATGAATCGAATGGTGCCAAAATCATTCAATTTGAACCAACTGATTTAGAGTTATTCTGAAGTTCTCTTAACTCAACCAAAATACCTATACTTACTTTATACTTATATAGTAAAAAATAAAAAACTTTTTTAATTATTTTATTTATATAAATTAGTGTTTTGATTCTAATTTTGACAAACCATCTGAATTTTATCAAATCTGGATTAAATTCATATTAGATTATATATAAAGCTAACTTTGGGTATATTTTTAGATTCATAATTCTAGTAAGAATCTCTGGTTTGGATATTTGAATTTGTCTGAATTGAAGGATCAATACAAATTTCAGATTTAGGATCAAAATACTAATATAAATATTTAGCTTTGGACAAACAATACTATGCATTTATCTAGTTGTAAATTCTATTTATATTGTCAAAGATTACAAAGTTTTATAAAATAAATAACTATTAAGTTCTTTGAAAAATTATTTTGTAATTTTACTAGAACTTTGATTTATTTCATTTTAAATTTTTAGTACTCATTTGTTTTTTTGTTAAATAGGTATATAATAAATAATTAATTGTGGGCATCCCAAATAATTTATACCATTATAATCAAAAATTCTATCTATAAAATCTATAACATGTTACTACTAGAGCTGCAAACATTTAGAAGGTCCAAGGTAGCACGTCACTCTTCACGTCATATAAAATTTATATATAATCATATTAAACGTCATGTCACATACGTCACGTCAAACGTTATAGTATATTTTTATTGATATTCTAATGTCTGTAGCTCTAGTTACTACCAATATACTTGGCTATCATATTTGTTCGAAAATAAGCTACTCTTTTTGGCCAAAAAGTTATACAAAAAATCATGGGAGTAGCTTATTTTCAGATTGTTAAATTTTTCAAAAAATTAAAAAATGTACTAATAAAAAGTTGTTCAAATGCCATAAAATTTTTATTGTAAGTGTATTTCATTGCGCTGAACAACTTTATTTAATTGAACTTTTGAAGTTTACATAGTAAAAAAAAGGTTTATATATAGCAGCTGTTAATGATTTCTTTAAAAATCTTTTTGAAAATCTGGGGGTAGCTTCTTTTGGAGATAGCTTATTTTCGGAAACCTATAGTAACTTTTTATATCTATCTGCAAATCAGTATAGTACAAGATATAAATGCAATAATTGCACTAACAACTTATAAATTAAAAATATAAATAATAAATTATTAGTCTAATACGTATATATATGAATTATAAATATTTTAAAAAAAGTATTTAATTTGGAATTAAAATATTTTGTCTTTTCATGTCTTTTCTTTTTTTTTTTTTTTTAGTTACAAGGTGAGGTCATGCCTCAGTCTTTTTATTAAGCATAGTTATTATTACAACTGCCAAGATATATTGCATTGGATAACTACAACTACCAAGTACCGAAACTTAGACTATTTTATCTATGATCTAAACCTACCAGAGTATCATATGTCCCACTCATATACTCAATCTGGTTTTTGCACCTTACTTGTCCACTAATAGTACCTGTAGTGCTGCTGCCGCCAGGTTCGTATCTCAAGCCACTTTTTTTTTTAAATGTTGCCGCAACCTGGTCTGTATCTTAAGCCACTATCTTCTTACTAGTATCTATAGCATGATACATGCCCTTACAAAGTTCACCAACCCTAGTACTTCTCTCGTTCTTCTTCTGGTTACTTTCCAGTTGCTTTCCTTACCCCTACTTCACTTTCTTTCACCCGGTTACATTCCTACTCCCAATCTAGAGAATTGACTTGGAAAAAAAATTATTGATCGATGATTGACCTGAAAAAATTTTTTTAATCGATCAAAAATCAAGGATACATACTTGATCAAGTATGATCGATCAAGTATGTAATTTATGAGCTCGAGTGGATATAATCGATCAATCATTAAGTCAATCATTAATCGATTATATTATATTTACCAGTTAAAAATGATAATAAGGTCATGCAATCTTATAAAATTACATATCTAGGTTAACACGATGCCCCGATATTAATAATCACGACATTTTCATCAAAAATTTTCGGGCTTATGAAATATTAACATTAGACATTTAGATCAGAAATTAAATAATATCCCGGATAAATTATATTAAAATTTTTAATTGATCAATATAATACTTATTTGATCGATCAATATCATCAATCATTGATTGACCTATTGTTGCTTGAGCCTATTAATTGATGCTCGATTATTGATCTAAACGATCAATGATCGAGCATAATATAATCGAGTCAATTCACTATCCCAATTCAAGGACCCAGAAGGAGTGGTCTGCCATTGGCGAACCCAATGGTCTCCCTCTTCTTGGTATATGCTTCTGTAACACATGTCCTTTTCCTCCGGTAAAACTCCGGCGGTCTAATTGGTAGAGCCTCGCCATAGGCCCTTTTGTCGTAAGTTTGCTTCCGGTCAGTCCATTTCTCGGTCAGTCCGCTTCCAGTTCATTCCTATCCGATTTCTGTTTAAGTACCGTCGGAAGTCGACTACCTCTTTGCTCGGATCTTGCCAAGTATGGTTCCTTTTGTCCTACGGTTTTGTGCATAACACAGTGCCTGCGCTCCCCAGAATCTATGCGCCCCAATTCTATGTGTAACATAGCGCCAAAGCTCCCAATACAAGTTGGTGTACCCTGAAAAACAGATTTGTACATCCGAGCTCAGAGTCCAGGTTACCATAATGCAGATAAATTTTTCAAAAATTGTCACCGGTGGGATTTGAACTCTGTACCTTTTGTTACAACTACTTGGGGGTGACAACAATCCAACTACATTATGTCACCATATCCCTTTTTTCAAGTTTTTTAACTTGTAAAAAGATCAATAGTCAGATAAATTGCTACTATTTTTTGGTATACCATTCTATTTGCATTTCTGTTTTTATATTGTTTACAATAATCAAAAGCCGCCTATTAATGATAATCAAAAATAGATAAATAAATAAATAAAAATAATTATATAGTGTGTAGGCCTCCACACGGGCCTGGGCTACCCATGGGTACCCATGGGTAGGACCACAAAGGGCCAGGCTAGGGTATTTAGGGTATTGAATTCCAAGCCCTAGGGTAAGGGTAAGGGCTTGAGACATGGGCCCTTACACAGACGGGTAGAGTGAGGGTAGTACTGCGGGTACCCGTTATACATATTTCACATGAATATTAGTTCACATAATTGGCTAATGTATGTTAATGTCAATCCATACCTGATACCTATTTTATTTAAGAAGTACGTGAGATAAAGAATGTATGTGATTTGATGTTGATTGAGCTCTGATCTAGACCCATGCTTTGTTGTTGCGATTGATTTTTGGTCAAGGTTGTAGCACATGGTGTATAACTCTTGACCAGTGCTATTCTTCTTTTCTATCTATTGACTCTCATCAACATGCAGAGTATAAAAAACATTATCCTAAATATTTAAAATCAGGTATTCGAGTTCACGAATATTTAATATTTAGTTCTCATTAGCCGCGTTAATTTGGCATTGCATGTAAAGAGCATTTATTAATCTAAGTATTTTAAATAAGTATTCAACTTTATATATATTTACTAGTTAATTTTATTTTATTCGTATCAAAGCATCTATTACTTTATTAAGTTCGTGGGTACTCACGGGCTTTGAGAGCCGGGCTAGGGCATCGAGTTCTAAGCCCTAGGGTAAGGGTAGGGGCTTGGAAGTCAAGCCCTTACACAAACGGGTAGGGCTAGGATATTTCTATTACCTGGCCCTACCCGGCCCATGCGGAGGCCTAATAGTGTATGATATCTAAAGACTAAAATGCTAATTTGCAACAAATTTGTTTTATTTTAAAAAAATTTATAATGAATTTTGATGTTTTATTGATTCCTTGTATTTTGATTGGCTAAAATTTTTTTTTTTAGTAGCTAAAATTTTATTAATTAAAAATTTTTTAAAAATTAGCAATAAACAAAAACTAAAACATATGACTTGGCCCATTTTTGTTAATTTTTTAATATATTATATAAAAATTGTACATTTTTTTTTTTTTTAGCAATCCTGCCTTTATTGACTAAAGAATACGCATGTTATTATATACAAAGGTCTCCAACTACTGTCTTTAACCCTTCTTTTTCTACAATAAAGACTCATCCGGCTACTATTTAGTGCTTAGGTGTGATCTGCTGCAGCAACCTTTTTCCTATCCTTAGGGCAGTGTCATTAATCACCTGATTATTTTTTATCAGAGGCCTACCCCCCTCCCTCTTCCTCAATATATAAATAGTCAGGTTCTTATATATAATTTCAACTTTTTTTACCCCCTCACCCCCTAAAAAATCACCTGATTTTTGTTACTCCCCTTAGGCCTTCAACTTTCTGAAGGTACTCCCTCGGGTTAACAGATGGTGGTCACTAGCCTTGTCAAGATTGCATTAGTTATGTTTACCAGCTGGTCTATATAGACTAGACCAGGCCGGTTTGGAATTATTTTGGTCTAGGTTGGCCAAACAGATTTCAACCTTGTCCCAACATTTTTTTCCCCTATTTTAAGCTCCGATTTTGCTACTTTTGGGGTTTTCTTAAGCAAACTTTTTCTGCATGGTCTGTTTCTTACTGTTTTCTTTCTTTTGTCTTTGTTCGAAAGACCTTAATTTTTTTCCCATTCATTGACTGCCTCACATCTGCAAACCCATATAGTTTTTTTAAATTCTCTTCTGAGCTCATGTACATATCTCTTCCGAGTATTGCGCAGTTCCATACTTTCATTGCTATTAATTAGAAGGACACCTCTTATACAGTTTATGCGGTTTTCAAGTTTGTCCTTTCTTGATGATCCATCATTTTCTACTATAAATACGCCTTTATTACGCTTGCTTTTCCTTCTTCTAGCGAGGATTTGTTCTTCTAATGTGAGATTTGCAGTCTTGAGTTTAATTTTTTTCCATAAGATTTCATATACTTCACATCTTGCTAGATGCTCCAGGTTTTCTTTTTCATGAAAACATGCTACACAAGTATCTATTGGGTACATTGATGGGTTCCTTTTGTGCAATGTACTTAAAGTTGGCAGTAAGTCGTTCAGACACTTTGTATCAAACACCCATTCTCTACTACTTTTCAAGCTTCTACATCTTGACCCTGCAAAAATTGTATATATTCAAAGTAGTATAAATTAATAATATATAATAATTATTTTCAAAATAAAACTACTAAGTTGTAGCAAATTAGCTTGACTACAATTTAGCAGCTTTCTTTTTTTTATATCTTTTCTGTATTATAAGCTATTAATTTTTAAATTATTTTAGTCTTTAGGTGTTATGCAATATATAAATCTTACTAAATTGTTATTCAAATATTAATAAATATCTTTGCTAAGTCTAATTTATCAAAAGGTTTATATTTTCCAACAAGTTTACAGGTATATTCTTCTATTACTATACATTTATTATTTTTAGAAGCAGCAAGATTTTGCTTCTGTATTGGTGATTTAGTTAACTTTAAATGTAGTATTATGGGGAGAAATGATATTCCTTTATTTATATAATGCAAATGATAACAAGAAGGCAGCTTGCCATAGGTGTGACTTGGTAATTTAATCTGATTTAGTATAAACATGACTTGTATATTAATATAGTCCAAGCTTATTATATTTATATATTAGATTTAATTATAAGATAATCCGAAGATTGTTTAAGAGTAGAGTACAACAATCTAAATTTTAATAGTGATCACATTAATAATTTTTTTTACAATAACATTCAATTGAAATCAGGTGATGATTATATGTTATTGTATGTCATTTATATTGTACTATTTAGACAAATCTCAATCGTTCTAGACAAATTGATAATATATACAAGTAGAATTTTTTAATATAATATGTGGCTTTAAAGTTTTACTACCATAAATAGAAGGTTTTAACCTATATGCTACAAAATTTTGGCTAAAATTGGTTGCGTTCTCAAAAATCCTTATTAGTAGTGTATTTTTGACCCTATATAAAAATTTTTTTGTATGACGATTATATATGAAAATGATTGATGTTGTACTCTACCTTTAAGAAAAGTAAAACAATTTCTTTTTATACCTTCTGAATGTTATAGAAATTGCAATCTATATCATACGTTATTTTAACTCATCCTACTTTATTATAATATGTACTGTATATATTAAATAATAAATCGTATGATTTCTAAATCACCTCACATTATGGCTAAACCTCGTTCATGCATAATTGATTATACATAATTAGATGTCACATGAAATATGCCGCAATATAACTTTAATAATCATTGGAAAGTATCAGGTTTAGCCCATGATAGTAGTGATACTTTGAATATACTTGCTGGTTATCACAAGAATTATTATTATTCTCTAACATTATTTGTACTATCAAGATTTGAAATATAAGACTTTAGGTACCAAAAACTTTTTTTTTTGACTCTAAAACACAATGAAACAAATAGATATATAGGAATGAGTCAGTAAAAAAAGAACAAATTTTTTCTAAGTAAAGTTTTTTTGATTTTAAGCTTAAATATCTTAACAACTATCTTAATAAATTTAATAATTTTTTTTATTTTAATTCTATATAATTTTAAAATTAAAATAAAAAAATTTTTAGAAAATTTGATTAAATAGTTGTCAAAATATTTTAATTTAAAAATTAAAAAAATTTTACTAAAAATAATTTGTTCCTTTTTTACTGACTCACTACTATATGTATAAATAGAAGTAAAATTGCCTTTTTTAATAGAAAAAAATTGTTAAAATTGTTGATATTGGTTAATATAAAAATTGGTAAAATTAGTTTTTAACTTATAAAAATTAAATTTTATTAAATTAATGAGCTGTTCAAATATTTTAAACTAAATAAACAAACAATATAGCTGTTTTATAATCTTTTATTTAAAAAATATTAAAATATTAAAATTATAATAAAATTTAAAATTTTTTTGAAAATAAATTTTACCCACCTATAAATATATGGGATCTTTGCTAGGAAAATGATCTTTTGAAACCATATAAACATTATAAACAAAACTTAAATTTGCCAGCTATCCAATGATCTGATTTACATAAACCTTTTTTTATACTATATAGACTAGTGAGCTTTACAAAATAAAAAAAATCATTTAAATTAAACTATTAGATAGCTGATAATTTTGATAAAATCTATATAGCCTCAGAGGATCATTTTTCTAGCAAAGATCCCATATGTAAAGGATTGTATACTACAAAAACATTATTAAAAGTAAAAACTTTCATAATAGAAACACTCAATTGCCAGGTTAAATCATTCTTAGTTACAGTTTTCATATCAATTTTTTTATAATATAATTTGTAGTACAAAAATATCCCTTAACAGTCAGAGTGATTGGTTACAAAATTATTTGATATAATTGTATATCATATAAGATTTAAATGACAAAAATTTAGAGCATATATTAGTACAGCTCATTTATATAATAAATTTATACTACTTGAGGTTGTGATAAAAAAAAAACTTGTACATAGTATGAGTATTATAATATATGTGATAATTAAACTGAAGCATTATAATTTGGAATTTTAGACTGCCTGTTATAATGATTGAAAATATAAATGCTTTTTAATAGAATTTTTTGCGTTATTAGGTAATTTTTCATAACTATTATGCAAATTAATCTATGTATTATTCTGTTATTATAACTGATAAATTGCCTTTATAAACTTTTTTTTTATATATTGATAGATATATTATAACACGTTTGTCAAATTTGATAATTTTTAGTTATGAAATTTTTAGTAATGTTTTTATCTTGTACATTGCTGTACGAACAGTACATACATACTTGTACGACGTACTGTACGTCGAAATCGAATTTGTGGCTTCCAAATCAACTTATGTTGCAACGAAATTCTAGAGAATTCAAATTCCACTTAATAAGCGGATTTAAAATTAACAATTAATTATCAAATTATTAAAACAGATGAATGAATTGAATTCTACGTCAATACGGTAATTTTTAAAAATGACCGAATTACTATTTTTATTTCATAATGCATTTGAAAGTTTACTAAATTTCTCATTTTTTAATCGATGCCGTAAGCCCTTTATTTTATTATGAAAGAGGATTATATTTTTAAATATTATTAGAACTACTAAAGATTATTGGGTTGCAAATCTTGAAATATTACCAATCAAATTTGTTGTACGTCCTGGTAGTTTACTTAAACCATGTTGGTTTTCAGAATTATGAGAATTTAATATATACATTTTTTAATTTCTCTACTGGACGAATTGTACTGTACAAGAAAAATTTTCAATCAAGTTGTGACAAAATCAATTCATTTCTAATAAACAATCGATTTCAAGTTGATTTATAAAAATTTTTCTTTAGGGCCTAATCCAAATTGGATAATATATTCCTTTAAAAGTTATAAGTGTGCGAGAAAGTTTTACAAGCACAATTAGTGTCACGAATAGATAATATAAATATATCGCTACAAATATAAAGGTAAAATTGCCTCGCAGAATAAATGTAAAACTATAATAAAACCGGATTAATTAATTTGTATTCGGATTGTATACTGTATTAAAAAATCAGATTATCCGAAAGTTTTTTAGTAAAAATCCGAATTAAATTCGGATTATTTAAAATATTAGTTATATCCGAATTGTATCCAGATGATACGGATCGAATCCCTAATTTGGAGGAGGGGCGTTTAACCTAATTAAAGAAATTACGTAATAAACGGCACTTCCCTTTGCAAGTTCTTAATACAGTATTTGTTTTTTGTTTCTGACAAACTAAAAAGTTGGCTAAATTTTATTGAAAAAAAAATTGAAATGCTTACTGCATCTGCACCCTGTCGATGCAAGTGATTATCTATGCCTGGTTTCCAAAGCAAAAAAAAAAAGTGATACAGTATGGTACAGTCTATATATGGATATATATCTGATATAATAGCGCTGAATTTTTATATAATAGTGCTGAATTTTTAAATTTACACATGATTAAAGAGAGTGCGAATAAAAAAAAAATAAAAAAAAAAAATAATATATATATATATATAGTAATTATATCAGATATAGTTTAAAATATATATACAAGTGCTGAATTTTGGTAAAATAGAGTGTTTGATTTTTTATAAAATTAAAGTTTTAAACTAAAATAACTTTTTAATAAAAAGTTTTTTTTAAAAAAACTACATCTATATTCTTTAGGTTCAAAAAATATTATTATATAGAAAGATTTTTTAAAAAGTTAAGCAATTATTTCGTGATGTGACTAGATGTTCTGCACCATATTAACAGTTTTTCCAAATTTTCAAATATGGCTTCATATATATTATTCGCGATTTGTACAGCCCTTTTTCATATTTGGAGTAAGAGCAAACTACAGAGAAAATGACATTGTAAACCTTTCTTATCCGACAGGTCCTATGTGCGCAATGGACGTTTTTTTGTATATATTATTCGATCACTTTCTAATCATGTGATAATTCTTTTTGCGTAACTCATAAAATTCATATTAGTGAAAGTTAAGGAAAAAAAGATTTAGCGAAGGAAAAAAGTAAAAAAAAAGTTAAATGAAAAAAATGATGAGCGAAAGTGGAAAAGTAAGCGAACGTAAAAAAGAGTAAAAGTGATTCTAATGATTAGAAAGACCGAATAATATATACGAAAAACGACAGTGCTTACGTCGGACCTTACGGATAAAAATGTTATCAGTTAAGTTGTAATGAAAACTGATTATTCGTAGGGAACAATATAAATGACGTGGCAAAGCCACGTCATTTATATAGTAACCTAGCGATAAATCAGTTATCATCCACAACCTAACCAATAACAAGTACTTATCCGTTGTTGCGTGCGTTCGTACGTACGTGATACCGATACATTTCTTTGTTCTTGTGACTTGATCATAGTGATAATGATTTTTATTAAACCGGAGATTTGCGAACCAAATTATATAAATGGTCAATTATTAATATGGCTGAAATCGTACTCCAATTAATTGAGGTTAATTGAGTTTATAAAAAGCTCACGCAAGGCGTCCCTGCAACTTACGCCTTAGGAAGGAAAAATGTCGTCTCAACCTCTTCTTCAAAGCAAACGAATAGCTCTTCCTGCTAGAGTTGAGCCTAAAGTATATTAATTTTATTTCTAATATGAAATGTAATAATCTAAAAATCTGTTAAAACTTGGTCTATTTCATGTAACTTAGGTTTTCTTTGCAAACGAGCGAACATTTCTCTCATGGCTACAGTTTACTGTCGTCTTAGGAGGACTTGCAATTGGACTGCTCAACTTTGGAGATAGAGTAGGAAGAATATCTGCTGCCTTATTTACTTCAGTTGGTACATAACTACATAACTTATTAAAGCTTCGTTCAAGTTTGGCATTCTTCAAAATTTTTCCAAATTCGATTTTTTTATTCTAAAAAATATCTTGTTCATTAAAAGCTATGCTTGTTATGGTATACGCCTTGTCGTTATACCATTGGAGAGCTGCTAAAATAAGGAGGAGAGAATCTGGTCCTTACGATGATAGATACGGGCCTACTTTTCTTTGTATTTTTCTTATCAGTGAGTGTTTTAAATAATTTTACTTTTTTTATGTTACATAGTTTACACTGGATTAATTTTCATTCAATTGACAAAAACAGTCGTTGTCATAACGAATTTCATTCTTCGCTTTACTTCTTAAATGATAACAAATAAGTCAACATGTAAATTATTATGTTTGTGTTATGTCTACTTTTTCAATATTCTATAAATCTGGTTTTTGATTTTTTTTGTAATCGCTAAAGCTTGAAATATTGTATTGTATCACATAATGAAGTGACACTAAAAATTTCTATATTAAATATATTAAATATATTAAATACGTGATCATCCAAAGAAAGTTGTTATTTAGTTCTGTTATAAAATTTTCCCGTTTCCTTTGTAAATATGTGTTATTTGCTCCACAACAATACCGGACTCCACAGGTTAGAACTGATAAAAGTAACTGCTGGAAAAATTAAAACGAGTTGCGAATCCAAAATTTATCTTGATCCTGTTAACAATAACAGTAACATCTGATACCTCACAAATCCGTCCGAAAATGTACAGTTAATTGAAGAATTAAAAAAGCCAAGGAGAGTGTTAAAAACTCACAGAAAGAGTACTGACGAAACAAAAGGCGTATCGTCAACGGATCCTCTTCCAACTTCTTTTATTACTACTGTAGTTGATGAGGAAGACGATTCTATTATCACTGATAGTTTGAAGGTCCTTTTTGTTTAAAAAAAACAATATGTTGAGCATGTTGAGATTTAATTACTTTATATTATAATATATATTATAGATTAATTATATTGATCTGTCCTATCCTATGTTTTAATACTCATTGGTGAATACCGAATCCGAAATATTTCAAAATGATATTGGTAGTAATTCTAAAGATAACCGCCGAAGTAATAATAATAAATTGGCTTAACATCTAATGACTTTTCAAATTAGTTTGTATATCTAGAGTTCAATCTGTCAGATAAATTATATCTCATCCGATCAAAATCACATGATTTTGATAGCAAAAAAAATTGTTAATTTAACCAATCGAATTTTAAGATCAGGTGTAACGTAAAAATCGAACTAAAAAACAGGATGGCTTAGTGATTTAAGCCGCATGATTTGATCGGCTGGCTTTGCCAGCCGACCAAAATATCGGGGCTAATAGCTAAAACGATAATAATTTATTCTATATCTGATATAGCAATTAATAATTAAACTATCCAAAATACACAGGTTCTTCAATTTGTCGCTTTCCTTTCTCACAATATCCACATTTATTTTATCAGCGTTAACTTATTTTTACTTCTTAAAAGACAGAGAGCAAGCAAGAAAAACTCAAAAATAGTTACTGTGTATCTGGGTTTAATTTAAATTTGGAATCCATATATACTTACTAACGGGTAGGTAATAAACCATTTAATCGATATTTAAAATAAAAAAAAAAAGCCAAATTTAATATTTTAGCAATTTTTACCTTCAAAGAAAATGAAAAGTATTATGGTACTCTGATATGATTGACTAGTAATTGATAGTTGTGCATTAGCATACGATTAATTGAATTCTGAGAATCATGGTGCGAAATGCGACTAACTTTTTTGCAATGTTTGATCACGTAATTACCTAACCAAAGTATCCAGATGCTCCAAGGAAAACCTGACATCGTAATGGTAAGTATTGTATTTGAATTATCTTGAGTAGCAATATGCAATAAATTAGGCTAAAATATAGAAGTAAAAAAAAAACATTATTACATAAATTTATAAGAAAAGAACTTTATACATATTTTTTATATGTAGTTATAGAATAAAAAACTTTATTTAATTAAGGTTATATTATAGAATAAAAGAATTTATTTGAATTGTTATATTGGAATATAAAAACTTAGCTTTCAATATATTGCAATTTAAAATTATAAATTATCAAGTTAGATCCATGATTGACTAGGCCACTATTTTTTGATCTAAAAAAATTATCTAATGCTCATGCAATATAATATCTTTTTAGCTTTGTAGTTTTTTTAAAACATGGTAAAGATTTCAAAAATCTAGCTGCTTTAATCAAATCTATATGGTTTTAAATAAAGTAACTTTTAACTTGTATATATAGAATTTTATTTTTTTTAAATGTTAAGGTGTGACCTTGCTTTTATCTTTATTAAATTTAATAGAAACTTTTTACAATACTGAAAGAAATTTCATTTTTTTAAATTTAATGCTAAGAATAAAAACTCAGACATATATCTAAGTAAACCTAAATATTTATCTGCGACCTAAACCTATATGTAGTATTTTATTATCATTATTTATAGCAATTCTGTAATATTGTTATAGAATGAGTTTTACTATCTTAATTGATAATCCGCCAGTCAACTAGAGTATTCATAGTGTAACATGACACAGATTACATATAAAAATCACTATAGGCAAAATATAGCATGCTTCCATCTAAAAAATTTTTTTACTAAGTTAACAGACATGCCCACTAATTGAAAGTTGTAGAGCTTGTTGAGACGCATCTAATAGTGGTTAGATCATTCAAATCGGCCTAGTGAATAGTGAGATATCGTCAAAAAACTATTGGCTAATTATATAAAATCTCTATGTAAACTAATATTGTTTATATAGAGATTTTATATAGTCGGCCAATCGTTTTTCGACGATATTTCGATATCTCGCCATTTACTGGGCCAATTTGAATTATCTAACTATGTTAGATGCATCTCGATGAGCTCTACAACTTTCAATTAGTAAACATGTGCCATTAATTTAATAAGAAATTTTTTTTTAGATAGAAGCACGCCACATTTCGCTTATAGTGATTTTCATATATAATCTGCGTCTCGTTATACTATGGCCACTCTCCAGTTGACTGGTGGATTATCAATTAATGTATTTTCTATTATTATTTTAAATTATATTTTATTGGATTATTTTATTATCTTATTGTCCGAAACAAAGCGAAGGACTTTTAGTTTTTACGTATTGTAATATAAAAGTTACTTTCTTGATGTATCACATATTAAAATCTCAAAAACGCAACTTTGCACTTTCCGTCTGTCCACTCACATAATTTTTAAATTATTTTTAATTGTCCAATTTATGAAATTGATAATAACTTTTGAGCTACCAGTCCGTTTTGGATGATTTAACTATCAAAATGTTTGTCTCGATAAGACAATTCCAACAAGGCCAAAATCATTAAAATCTAATCACAGAATCCCAAGATCATTTATCACCAAGTAAATTTCATTACTATTGAATACCTTTTGATCCACTGGGCTGTTTTGGATGATTTAACCACCAAAATGTTTGTCTTAGTAAAACGATTCTAACAAGCCCAAAATTGTTAAATTTCAATCACAGGATCCAAAGATCGATAAAGATTTATCAATCATTTAATCAAATTAATTTTTATATATAAAATCAATTTGATTAAATGATTGATAAATCTTTATCGATCTTTGGATTCTGTGATTGGAATTTAACTTGTTAGAATCGTTTTACTAAGACGAATATTTTGGTGGTTAAATCAGCCTGGTGGATCAAATGTTATTCAATAGTAAAAAAATTTACTTAGTGTTGAATGATTTTGGGATTCTGTAATTGGATTTTAATGATTTTGAACTTGTTAGAATTATCTCATCGAGACGAACATTTTGATAGTTAAATCATCCAAAACGGACTAGTAGATCAAAAGTTATTATTAATTCTATAAATTAGAACATATATAAAATTTATAGTACAAGAAATAAAATTGAGTTTTAGACAACAATGCTATGCTTTTATCTAGTAAATAGCAAACTTTTTTAATTATTATATTTATATAAATATTTGGCTCTGGACAAACAATACTATGCATTTACCTAGTTATATTATTTTGGATTATTAAGGACCGTCATTAATTACCTAATTATTTTTTATCAGAGGCCTACCTCTTTTCCCCCTTTCTTAATATATATAAAGTCAGGTTCTTATATAAAATTTTAACTTTTTTTATCCTCTCCCTCCTCTAAAAAATCATCTGATTTTTGTCACTCCTCTAAGGGCGCTAACATTTATTTAATATTTTAGGGGTAGGAGGTCAAGAAAAATCTTATCTTAGTTAAATTTGATTGGTTAAAATTCTATTTATAGATCTTACCTGGGGTGGGGAGTAAGCCCCTATAGTAAATAAATATTAGGTAATAAACGTTAGTGTCCTAACTATAAATAGCTTAATTAGAAATATAAGTAAAATAGTTACTATTCTTAGAGCAGTGACAGATATTATGTAATATCCTAGAAGGGAAGGGGGTCAAAAAAATTTTTACATAAGACTAATTATACAATTTGATTAGCTAATTGGTCTTATGTGGAGGGGAGGGATAGCTTTATAATAAAATGATATTATGTAATATATGTCACGGCCCTTACCATTTTTACTATTTTTTTACTATTTTTACCATTCTTATTATTTTTACTATTCTTACTATTCTTACTATTTTTACTATTTCTACTATTTCTACAATTTCTACTATTTCTACTATTATTACTATTTTTACTATTTCTATTACCGTAATTGCATATTAATGCATACATCAGCAAATTTAATAGACTGTAATATTACGAAATAATTTACGGCCCATAAAAATAGCATAATATATAGTAAGTTATTTCGAAAACTTGCGAAATAATAAATGACAAAATATTACATAAGATATTACGAAATATTACGTAAGATATTTCGCAATGTTTCGAAATAGACAGAGTAATATTATGAAACATTTAAGAACAGTAAATTAAATCGCATTAATTAGCACATTGGACTATATTTTTGAAATATTTCGAAATTTTGTATAATATATCAAATTAATCTACAATTTTGTATTACATGATCAGATTAGATCTTTTGTTTATAAATTAAATCTTCTATATACATTGTTTTTTTTTGTTTTTTTTTTATTTTTGTTTTGTTTTTTGTTTTCGATCTGTTTTTTTTTTTATTTACCAGTATATTTATTTTTTAATTTTTTTTCATTTTATTTGGCACTTTACAAGAACACTAGCCCTTTGCAAAAAAACCAACAATTTTTCAGCACTTTGCACATCAACTTTTATATATAGATATTAAT
>QKWP01001131.1:116098-131892 GCA_003550325.1 Gigaspora rosea
AATCGACAAACGTTGCTACATAGTAAAGTCTAAATTTTACTAAGCTAATCGATTAAAATCGATTAAGTAACCTTATTCAGCAGGTCAAAATACACTTACTACAAAATGTTCATAAGTATTGGAGAACTTTTTATTAATTGACTTTTGATTTTTACGTTCGACGGAAAAATAAAAATTTTTTAAAAAAATATATTTGACGAACACTTCAATATTATTGGCTATTTAGACTATATATATATATAGTTTACTAATTTACCAGTTTCATCAATTTCACCAGTATTACCAGTTTTTACTGGCATTACCATTTTTATTAGTTTCACCAGTATCACCAGTTTCACCAGTATCACCAGTTTTACCAGTATCACCAGTTTCACCAGTTTCACCAGTATCACCAGTTTTACCGATACATATTGGTGATTGGTGATTGGTGAAACTCGGTGCACCATTACAGTTTAGTTTCACCAGCAGCTTTACCCTATACTTGCTGGCAAAACACAGACAAATCCCAAATTCAAAAAAAACAATTGCTATTTGTAAAAGATTAAATTAAAAAAGTAGGCCTAAAATTTTGCAAATATGTTATCTATAACAATAAGAATATCTACTTTATGTTTAAACAAAGATTATTAATAAAGTTTTTGAGAAATTAATTTGGGATGTATTTAGGATTTGGGTGCGGACAAATTCCAAACTATAGTAATTTGGGATTTTGCCAACATGTATAGGTTATCCCCCTCTCCCCACCTGATCGTCAAATATCGTGACTTGATTGGCTAAAATTATTAAAATTTTTAAAAATTTTTAAAATTTAACATTAAATAACTTTTGAATCAGTAACCCGTTTTGAATGATTTTACTGCCAAAATGTTTGTCTCAATGAGACGATTCCAATAAGCCTAAATGCATCAAAATCCAATCACAGGATCCCAAGATTGTTATAGATTTGTCTGCTTTAATTATATTATTTTCATATATATTAAAAATTATTATTAAAGATCTTATAAACTTTAATATTAAATAACTCTTGACCCAGTGATCTGTTTTGAATAATTTTATTACCAAAATGCTTGTCTCAATGAGATGATTCTATTGAACCTAAAATCGTTAAATTCTGATCACGGGATCCAGAGATCGTTATAGATTTGTATTATTTTTAATTAAAATAACACAAATCTATAACAATCTCTGAATTTCATGATTAGAATTTAATAATTTTAGGTTCATTAGAATCGTCTCATTGAGACGAGCATTTTGGTAGTAAAATTATCCAAAACAGATAACTGGTTCAAGAGTTATTTAATATTAAAGTTTATAAGATCTTTAATAATAATTTTTAATATATACGAAAATAATATAATTAAAGCAAAAAATCTATAATAATCTTGGGATTCTGTGATTGGATTTTGATATTTTTAAACTCGTTGGAATTGTCTCATTAAGATGAACATTTTGGCAGTAAAATCATCCAAAACGGATCACTGGTTCAAAAGTTATTTAATATTAAAGTTTAAAAATTTTTAAAAATTTTAATAATTTTATCCAATCAAATGTTATCTGCTATTAGGACCTGATAATTTTCTGACCCTCTTCTCCTACCCTAAAAATCAGATGAAAAATGGCGCTCCCTTTAGATTTAAAACATATTAGAAATACATTCTGGTGTCTTCTAAAGACCAGAAATTATATTGATTTTTGGTTAGATTTATTAAGTTCAACAATTTATAAACATATCAGAAGTATATTTTGAGAGCTTCTAAAGGCCAAGAATTATATCAATTTTTGGTTAGATTATTAAGATATTAGAAATTCTATATCGATTTTTGGTTAGATTTATTAAGTCTAACAATTCTGCCCTGCTAGGAATTTTATAAGTCTAACAAAAATAATATAACAAGAATTAATTCTGCACAAGTTTGCTTATTAAATAGTATATTAATTACTTAGGTCTAATGATTCCGCCCTGCTGAGAATTTTATAAGTCTAACAAAAATAATATAGTAATTAATTCTGCACAAGTTTGCTTATTAAATCGTATATTAATTACTTAAGTCTAACAATTCTAAAAAAAAATATATTATAAATACAACCAAAGTTTAGCAAATTTGAATTTATTATGTCAAAAAAAATTGAAAAACAAGAAAAAATTTTATTTCAATTCATCCTAATTAAAAGCTTTAAACTATAATCTAATATAATATTGAGTAATATAATAACCTCTAATATGTAGTGGGCATTGTCTACAAGCAGATGCTATAGGCTTCTTGCAATTAGAACATGGTACCCATTTTTTAGTTTTCCAATAGAATTGGCACTCTTCAGGGCGAATGCAAACCTTCTTACAAGTATTTTCGGTATAGTAAAATAAGACAAGAATATTCACCGATCTTCCTATTTTTATCACTAAAATTTCAAAAGATTAATTAATTAGAAAGGGTAATTAGAACTGTTTTGGCACCCTATAAATGTTGACTCAGCAGTAAGTCTATCAAAAAGTGAAAAGAATAGAAAATAATTAATTAAAGAAAAAAAAATTTAAGCAAGTAAAAGCATGGCAGTTAGAGCTAATACTATGGTTAGAAAAACAAGAAGCAATAAAAAAGATACAATCTGTAAATGTTGTAGCCATAAATGCTCAACACCTCAAAAACTTTGTGAGCATCTTAAGCGAAAAAATCTATGCAAACCATTACAAGATCAAAAGTATGTAGCTTCTATTCAAGTACCAATTAAAGAGCTTATACAAAAAGATAACCAACTATCTATTCAAAAAGATATCCAAAAGCTGATTCAAGTACTATTCAAGAACCTGTTCAAAAGGTTGTTAAAACCACAAGTAAAGATATTTCATTCAAAAATCCTAATATCAAATAGAATTATCAAAATGTGAAAAGAAAATTAGGTAGTGATAAAAAAAATAGAGACTACATCAGCAAAAAAAAATATGCATAAACCTCCATAAGTTTTTACGCAGAGGTAAACTTATGAAAAACTCACGATTAGTTCAGAGTATTACGTAGGGGTAATAATTACGAAAGTTTACACTATAGTAACTTCAGAGTATTACAAAGGTGTAATAATTACGAACTTTATAGCATAGTAAATTCGAAATATAGCAAAAATATTATAGCAAAAACGAGCGTAAATCAATGATATATTACGATCAATTAATAATCAATTAATAATAATATTCACATAATCATACTTTTTGCAAATTTTTTAAATGTTTTATATGTTTTTCATGTTTTTGCATATTTTCACAAGGTTTCGCAATTTAATATAAAATTTTATATTTTTTTATTTATTATTATTATTATACATTATATTTTAATTTAATATATATTTTTAATCAATATTATATATTTTATTATATATTATTATACATTTTTTACGAAAAAATGAAAAAAATAACAAAAAAAAAATAAAACCAAAAAAAACTAAACCCAAAAAAATAAAAAAAAAAACAAAAACGAAAAAAATAGTAATATTTTGAACCCTTTAACACTTCGTTACATAATGCTAGCTCTATATACTTATTTTTCTTACTTTGCAGTTAGCTATTATTTCTTTTCTTTTTTGTTTTAACTATAATATTCGCTTATATTCACTATATTCACTACTTCCTAAAATAAAAAAAAATAACAAAAAAAAATAAACCCAAAAAAATGAAAATGAAAAAAATAGTAATATTTTAAACTATTTAAATACTTTATCGCATAATACTAGCTCTATACACTAATTTTTCTTACTCTATAGTCAGCTATTATTTCTCTTCTTCTTTGTTTAACTATCATATTCGTTTATATTTACTAATATTTACTCATATTCGCAACTTCCTAATAAGTAAAAAAAAAATAAACAAAAAACAAAAAACAAAACTGAAAAAAATAACAAAAAAAACAAAAACAAAAAAAAATAAACTATTATATTTGTTTATATTTGCTCATATTCAACTATATTTGCTCATATTCGTGACTTCTTGCAAAGTGCTAGAAATGTTAAAAGTCAAGTTGTTTTCTTGCAAAGTTCCAAAAGAAGTAAAGGATAAATAAAATAAAATAAAATTAAAAAAATAAGTAAAAAAAATTTAAGCAAACTAAATAAAAAATAAATGAAGCCCTAAATCTCTATTTCTCTAAAGTTAGAGTTAGTAATCTTGCAATTCAGAAATCGTCGAAGGTTTTCGCAAAGTGCTAAAATAAAATAAATTAATAAAAATAAAACAAAAAAAACAAAAGCAAAAAATATAAAATGAAGAATAAATAAAACGAAATCTTGCAAAAACTTGCAAAAACTCAAAACTCTTTCCGGTACATCCTGTAAATCACATAAACAAACAAATAAACAATAGCGGAAAAGTTTTTCAGTCTAGTATTATTAATTAAAGTCGCCCTAAGGGCCAGGGAACGAACTATCCCATCCCATTAGCTACTTGCTACTATAAGTAAATATAAGTAAAAGAAAAGGAACACCTATACTTTCGACACCGGAAGTATTCCAAAACTTCCTCTCAACTATGGCGTCTCATCCTGAGAACCGCCCAGAACCTATGTCTGACATCCAACCGACTACTTTCCAAGATGCAATCGCATCCACCAACGATATAATTACTTCCTCTCAGGCACCTCCGCAAAAAAAAACAAAGAAAGTCCATGACTCCACCCACCAGGACACACCATTACCTTCCTTCACCACTGTTAGAAATGAAAAAAGTGGGGATTCCAGCTTACCCCCAGTAGAATTCACAANAAAGAGAAAGGGAGAGAGAGTAAAAAGAAGAGAGGGGTAAAAATCATTCAAAATGGCTTTTTTTTTTAAATTTTTTCACACATGATGTAGAATATATTTTTATGATCTATAATAGCTTATGGATCAAATGGGCTTAAGAAATTTTGAACTTTGTTTTTTTTTTTTTTTTTTACAGTCAAAACACTCAATTATCGAAATATTTTGAAAATATTAGTTAAATGTTGACAAATTTACTGATCCAGCTTGGTTTTCTAGTCCTAAAATATTGAAACAATTCGAAAATTAGTGTAAAATAGTTTTTTATTTTTTTGCACTATAAGAAAATCGTAAATTTATGTAAAAATTTTTTGTAAGTTTACAATTTTCTTACGTATCATAAAAAAATTGTAAATTTACATAAAAATTTTATATAAACTTATGGTTTTCTTACACAACATAAGAAAATCATAAACTTACAGACAATTTTTACATAAAATTTACAATTTTCTTACACATTGTAAAACTTACGCAATTTTACACAAAATATTATATAAGTTTATGATTTTTTTACATACCGTAAAAACTTGTACAAGTTTATGCATATATATTTTTGCTGATGTATATTAGCTAGGAAAAAGCTGAGAAGTGGTCTATCTAAATAATTGAAAACCTAGTGAGCATTTCAGAACATGGGAAGCAAGATTGCAAAAAAGATGAAAAGAACTTGGTCTAGATGAAATGTTCTAAAACAGAAATCTTGGATGACTGTATAACTCTCTGTCATGATCTTAAACAATATGATCCAGAAGCAGTTAAACCACCAACAAAAGATGAATTAAAAGATAAACTAAAGACAGGCCCAGAACCTAAAATGCAAGTATTCAGAAAAGATAAATTTAAAAATTTAATTAATAAAGAATTTGGATGCTTAAAAGAGATAAATTATAGGCAAAAAAGACTGAATAAAGATTTAGAATTTAGAGAGCAAGAATTAGGTATGGCAATTAAAAGAAGTGCTATAGCTATATATCGTGCAAAAGTTCCTAAATCTTATCCAGATAATGAAAGTGATATACGAAAAATGTTAGAAAGCTAAAGAAAACAGTTTAAAGAAATACTTGAAAAGGAATTTGATAAGTATGGACAATTCAAGTTTGCTTTCTGTTCTTTCATCAAATTCTTATAGATAATAAATCTAGAAATAATAATACAGAAAAAAAGAATTTACAAACTGACTGGCTTAGAAATAAGCAAATTATAGTCTATAATAGAGCTAAAATAAATGAATACTTAAGCAATAACTTCAAAGAAATTCTATATCAAGTAGAGGAGAAAGGAGGTAAGACTAATGCTTAAGAATATATTGGGGTGGTAACATTGTATCCGGCGGGGTGATTTGTAGTTCTTCTCTTACAAAAGAGCATTTAGAACTATTATAAAGCTTATAGAGAATAGGCTGATTTTCTTTAATTAAATAGGAATCAATCGTAAAGACTTCGGGAAACCAATTGCAATCAGTTGCTCTTTTTTTCCAAACTTCTAATTTACTAGGTTTTAAAAGTTGGCGAACTTCAGTATAGCTAGGTAAAAGTGGTTCATTATATCCAACTGGTCTTTTATGTTTAACAGCAGGACTAGCAATTATTTTTTTGCCTTTTAATACTGTTTTTACAGCCTCATTAAAAGACATACCTATCAATTGAGTTGGAGTATTATTAAATATCATTATTTATACAAAGACCTTTAACCCAATCTTTTGATCTCTTGGATAAAGACAAATAAAAATCTTCAGCATCTTGACAAAAAAAAGCATGCTTTTCAAATTCTTAATGGTCACGTTCAGCAATAGCTATATCACGTTTAGAGTAAGCATACTGAATTTTTATATTATAACTAAGTAATAAATTTCTACACTTACTCATATATTCAGGTCCTCTGTCTATGATTAAAACTTTTGACTAGCTAAATGGGCAATTTGGATTATTATAAATTTTTTGAATCGCATTAGCCATTTGTACTGAAGATTTATTAGTTAGTACAATACTTATAAATTCGATTACTTACTTTATCATGAGACATGGAAGTAGGTGCACTTTATTTAAAAATTGTATATTATTAAAAGAAGCATACTGAATTAATTTTGGTTAATGCTTATATATCTGACATAAAGCCTAATGGTTTAACCAATTTTGATTTCCATAAGAGTGAACTTATATTCAGCATTCTTACAGGCATCTTGCATTTTTTTAGCAGTCTAATAATAACCTTCAGGTCAATAATATAATCTCTGTAATGTCAAATTTTGATTTTTAACTTCTTTAGTTTTAGTGATTTCTTGATCGAGTTCATAGGCTTTTTGTGGATTAATATAAATTAAAGGTTTTTTCATTATACTATAGCAAATAAAAATGGAGAATTACAACAAACTAACCAAGAACTTTATAAGGTAGTATTACAATTAGCAAAATCAAATAGGAATTTCAAACAACATCTATATATCTTAGAAAGAGTTATAGATATACATGAAAAAAGGATACGATATCTTAAAGAAGAGTTAAATATACTATCGAACTTTTTAGACAAGACAAAGAAGAATTATTAGAAGAGATTTTAAAATTACAGTAAAAAGAATTGTTCACCAACTCGAGGAAAAAAGTAAAAAAAAAGACAAAGAAATTTTCAATAAAGATAGATTAATATCAGAATTTGATGAGCATAAGACAAAATTAAAAAACCATATACGAGAAATATCAAAATTTGCAAGTAATATGTCTAAAGTACAAGATTATACAACCAGATTAGATTAGTAGATGAGAATATATGCCTTAAACAAGAAATAAATACGGTAAGAACTAATCAAATAAATAGGATTAACAAAATAATTCAACAAAAAAATTGTATTACAAACCTTCTTTGCCAGAATTTTGCATTATCTTTATTAAGATATCGAGATAGATTAGAACTTATAAATACATGGAAGGCTTTACAAAATGCAGAAGCACAGAACTTTAACAAAAACAAATCTAACCCTGATGAAAATTTTTTAGATATTTATAATTTTGATCAAAATTTAGATATAAATATAATAACTAAATTGGCCGATGCTATAGACTGATCCCTAGATAATACAACAATATATAGAACTATTTTAACAAATTAAATTAAAAGATTAACAAGACAGATATGTCAAAAATATACTAATCTACAACAAGATCTGGTAAACATATGATAAGATTGAGATACATATAGTCAATTCCCGCAATAGTCACATACCAAAATCAGCATTTTATGTGCCTATTGCGAAATTGTGACTAAAGTAAGAAAGAATTTATATAGTTTGTATGATTAGATAAATAAAATCAAAGTGACTATAGCGAGATTGTGACAAATGCGGGATGTTACTATTGCGAGAGTTGACTGTATAGGCAGGAGTAAGATCAGGTATTGCTTAATCTTCATCAGTTACGAACAAATACACAAATCAGGTGAATAGAATGATAGATAATATAGCAAGAAACCAAACCTGTATCAGTGAATTGCTATGTAAAAATTTTGCTTTTCAGTTATTGTATTAGCGAAATGCCCACCACTTATAACAATGCAGAGCAAATAGAGGTTTGTTAGATATAATAGAGATAGATATTATATAAACGATATGAGAAGTAGAAAAATAAGACCCATACAAAGCGCCAGAATATTTTAAATTTAAATCAACAAATTTTGGTACTTTATAATAATCCACTAAATCAAATAAACATGGCTAATACTAGACATTTACTAGTATTAAAATTAATGACTTCTGCTCTTGCAAAATTTTAACAGAACCCCGAAGAATTCTGATACAACTCAGATCTGAGTTTGTATAATTTTGGCATATTTTAGCCAAATAGATATATAAAGTAAAGCAAAATTTGAAAATTTACTATATAAAAATTCAACGTTTGATGAATTTCTATACAAAATTTCCTTTTTTAGAATCATCTGAGTTGTATCAGGGTTCTCTAGGGTCCTATTTCAACCTTATATAGATCAAAAACCACCTAATGAATACTTGGATAAGGCTATTCAGTCATGGGCATATCTTGAAGGGCATATGATAGTTCTTGAAAATGCGAATGCAGAGGATTTTAATGATACAGTGAAGTGTAATATTTTAAAATCTATGATAGCCAGAAAATATACTCTAGTACTAGCAAATAATGGTTTTGTAGTAGAAAATCTAGCTATAAATTTTTCAGATACATTATGGGCTTGGATGAGAGCAAAATATCAACAAGAGACTGTTGGAAATCAACAATTAGCTATTCAAAGATTGATTCAAAAAAGATATCAACCCTGATATTTATAAAGCCAGAATTCGACCATTATTATTAGGAGTAGTAGACAATAATGCGCAAGTTTTGGGATTCCTTAAAAGTTATTTAATAGACAATTTTTATACTTGGATAAGAATCACCAATCCTGTAGGCATTAATGCATTTTTCACTAAGCTAAAAAATATATAGCTAGAGCATGAACAAAATTTGACTAGAAGGATCCCAAAGGAATCAAATCAAATTGTCAAGCTTTACCTAGTATAAATCCAGTGTTCTATTCTTTACTGCTACAGTAGTTGCCTAGCTTCACAACAACAACTGGTATTCTTCATATCTGATATGCAAAAAATGATTCAAGATACATTCACAAAAGAGCAAGCAGAATCTAAAGCTAAGATAAAAAAATTAAAGGCCGAACTTTAAGCGCAACAACTACAAGTTGCAACAGTAGAAAAATTTCAACTCCCATTCAAGATTTATCCTATAAAATTAGAAAAACCTCAGCAAGCATTTTATATAATAGATCAAAAAAGTAATTATATAAATCCGCTTACCCAAAATCCGCTTACCCAAGATTCAAATTATTATAAATACTTTGAGCAAGCAAAAGCATTGTTTAAAAAACCTCAGCGACAAAACCAAAATGCTAGAATAGATAGAATAGAATCGAAAATAAATGAAATCGGTCAAATGACATTTCAATTCAGAAGGATAATGCTTGATAACAAAAAACCTATAGCTAAATCAAATTCAACATATCGATACTTTCCTCTAATACCTTTCCAATCCCAATATGCATCTCCTAATTCAGATAATAATGAAGATAAAGAATGTGAATATAATGAAAATGAGAATAGATGGTATGCTCCATCTTAGTTAGAAAAAAAAACAGGTACCGGTAAATAAAAAAATGCTTTTAGAACTTAGTCAGCCTGAAACGTACAATGAACTATTGCCAAAGCTTTCACTGGCAATATGTAAAATGTGTTAGTCTCATATAGTTCAGAAGAAAGAATCAAAATCAGATGAATGGTTTTCATTATTGCAAAACTTGCATTGTAATATAAATGATCTATTAATTACTAATTTATTTTTAGATAGCGCGAGGGAATTTGGGAGAATAAATGATGCAACAATTAACACCCTGAGGTGAAAAGCTAATAATCCTTCTGACTTTGCTATAAAGGGTAATTCCAAACATATATCCGAATCATTAGGATGGTATACAGATGTGCCAATTAGTGTAAAGGACAAAGATGATAAGATTGTTATGGCTACTATGGTGCAGATGGCTTTAACTCTAAAATCATGTGACTTTGTTCACTTTTTTTGACGACCTGTAAGGCAAGTCACGTGACCACACTAGTGCATTTTGATTGGCTTAAATTAAAAAACATATACGTTCACATTTTTATAATTTATTAATAAATTTTTAATTTTTAAAAGGCTACTACTCTACTAGTTTAGCTTTAAATTAAAATCTAAACTACAAGTTTTATTCTTTAGGTCATAAAGAACAAAACTTGTGGATTAGTTTTGCATTTTATAAATTTTTAAAAGAGGAGTAGTATTTTTTGTAAAGCTATTTTTTGTACAGATTAAAGCCATTCGCACCATAGAAATTTTGCTCATATTAATAATGGTGAACCCGAACCAATGTTATATTAAATATGTCATGGATTCAAAAAGTTCAAGGTATTCTTGATCCAAATAAAAATCAATTTCAAAGAAGTTACATGAAAAGACTTATACTATCACAACTTTTAGCAAGGCTCTAGAGGTTAATGAACCAAAGCAACAAGTTTCAAATATGCATAATGGTGAAGATTTAAAAAAAAATGCATGAATTGTGAGAATAAAACAAACTGTAAAAAAGAACTCGAAAAAGCATTATTCACAAATATTCAATCAGTTCCTGAAATAATTGGGCATTATAATAACTTACAAGCTTAGTATAATAACTTGTTAGCAGAGCTAGTTCCACTAACATAGATTGCTAACACCAGCTTTAGTTAGCTATGAAGTAAGAGTATAACCCTGGACTCTAACTTTTTCTATCTCTTTATTTGTTTGTTTATATAAAAGCAGAACATTTTTAGACTTTTGCGAGATATCAGATAATGAAGAGAATATAGCTTCTAATTTTTCATCTATTTTTTCTATCAGATTTTTACTATCAGAAGACAAATCAGGCATACAAATAGATTTGGATCTCCTCTTTTTTGTCTGCTCATCTAGAATATTATTTTTAGATATAGGTACTGCTTTAAAAGAACCAACATTTTGTATTATTTGTTGTTTGCGCAGGAGTAATCCTTGGGCATGTAATTTCCAGATTTCATAAATTCGACGAGTTGAAGTTTTATATTTTCTAGCAATTTCTTTGGAAGCATTTTTAATTGTCTCTTGAGAATGGATTATTCCCTCAAGTGCATTTGGAGATAAATATAGTGTACCTGCATGATAATAATCTGCTGTTATACGTTCTATCCTTTTTATAATTACAAAAAAAAATTTCAAAAATAATTAAAGAGTGGCAATAATTTTGAAAAATATTGGTGTTTATCTAACATTTTCGAATAATAATTCGAAAGATACATACTTATCTAATATTTTTGAAATAACAATTTTTGAAAGATATCAGTATTTATTTAATATATATACTCTATAATACAAGCATAAGAAATATGATATTTTTTACTATTACTAATCTTTAATACTTGTAAATAGTCAATTCAAATTATGGTCAATGTATAAGGTAAAGTGGGGTATTTTGACGAAGTTAAAGTTGTTAAAATGAAAACTTTTTTATTTTGTATAAAAAAAAATTCTATTTGTTTGTTTAAATCAGTACTTAATATTAAGTAAATTTTATGTAAAAATAGTAACGTTAAATACTGCTTTGAACAGTAATAACTGACTTTATACATCGTATTATAAAGTCAAAATTTAAGGGATGTAGGGGTATTGTGACGAATTGAAGATATCTTGTGACACAGTAGTCAGAATCGAACAATTTTTATACCATTCGATTCGTCTCAATGAGACGAATCGAATGGCAGTAAGATCACCTAATTCTAACCACTAGATCACAAGATATGACCAAATATATGCTGTACAAAAAAAAGTTTAAAAAAATCTCAACAAAAGACAAAGTTGGTTATATCTTGTGACCTAGTGATCAGAATTAAATGATTTAACCACCAATTGGTTCATCTCATTAAGATAAAACGATTGATATAAAAATTCACTCAATTTTGATCATTATTCTTAGAGATAACCCAATTCGTCACAATACCCTCCTTCGTCAAAATACCCCACTTCACTTTATATATTGTGAGATACCATTTTGGAGAAGGGTCATCAACTTGGTAGTATTTGAGAACTAGAGCTTGAGGAGGCATTACAGAATAGTATCAGAACTAATTCTAAACTAAGTAGTGAATATATAAAAATCTGCAAGTAGTATATTACTAGTATATTCAAAATTTAGTAAAAATATCAATCAGGAAAATAGTCAATTACATCATGATTTAAATCAGGCTAATATAGATAAAAGAAATGTTAAAACATGCATTTCAGCTTATAGATGAGGATAAACAATTAAACTCAGAGTTAGATATTCTCAAGTTTTAGATTACTTGCAAAGGTATATCTCTTGCAGAATTTAAGACTAAGTATGCTACAAAATTAGAAGAGATTAAATCACTTCAGAATGAGATGAAATTATTAAAAAGTAAGTTAAGATTATTCCAGAAAGATTTATCAAAAAAAGGGTCTGAAATTGAGTCTCTCAAGTCTAAGATAGTTGAATTAGCCTTGAAAATTAGTAAGTTAGAGCATCTGAAATCTGAGGATATATTGGAATCTATAATTGGAGAAGATAACGAAAAAAATATACAGAGTGAGAAACAAAGTTCCATAACCAAGTCTGATGACATATCTGCAGTTAGTAAACTTAACAAAAATCTTAGTCAATAGTTTGTACATAGACTCAAAGAGCCATTGCTTCACAATAAAAAAAGTATGGATCAAGCTAATAGAAAGAATACCCCTATATCTGAGGAATCAGTAATTCGAGACTATGCTTCATCTTCAAGAGTAGATACTGAAATTATTTTTAAAGTAAGTGATGAAATTGATATTAGCAAAATTAATAACAATATACTTCAAGAAATACCAAAAATGACTCTATACTATGTACAGCCGGAAAATCATGCTTCCTCTTTAATTGAATCGAATTCTCAGATGAGGCATAGTCTCAAGGCTTTGCTTTTGCCAATAGAAGGGTAGAAGCAATTCCTATTGTAGCAAGTACTTTAATGCCACCACTATCAGCATATATCTTTCTTACCTTGTTAATTATTATGGTTATATGGTTTGTAATATTAAGATGTACATGAGAGTTGGATAAATATTTACTACAAATTATTAAGAAATATATAGAGCCTTTTCATAAAAATAAATATGCAAAAAAACTCAAAGACAAGATAAGATTATCTCCAATGAAACTTTTTTTTATGGATATTGATAAGGCTAGGATCCTGAACAATACATAGATAGGTAAGGTGACTTTTAAAGTTTTTATTAATTGCTGTACGCAAGACTTTTTTATAAGATCAGTACGCAAAATTTATACCTTACAATCAAAAAAATTAAAAAAATACGCAAAATAAAATTCTAACCTCGGTTGTAATATAAAATTTTATATAAGCTAATACATAAAATTACAATTTTAGTAGTAGCATGTTATTTTTTTAAAAAAAATTTTTAAATTTTTACGTATATAAACTTGCACAATGCAAATTCTACAATATGCAAATATCCAGTAAATATCCGGATTTAGTTACAGGATAAAAATTCATAATAATACTGTAATAGCTTTTCTTTACAAGAATAATATAATAGCTTATATAAATTTTATTTAATTAATTGATGATCCGCCACAAATCGATAGTGTGATCATAGTGTAATGTGATGCAGATCCTTACTATTTGTTGATATGTAAATCCTAAAATGTAGGAATTTTTTTGCCCACCCAAGGTAAACTTTTTTCTTACTAAGTTAAGGAGTCATGGCTACTAAGTGAAAATTGTAGAGCTCATCGAGACAAGTCTAATGGTAGTTAGATCATTGAAATCGGCCTAGTAGATGATGAGATACCTTTGAAAAACGATTGGCCGACTATATGTAAACAATAGGTTTGTTTACACAAAATTTTATATAGTCGACCAATCGTTTTTTGAAGATATCTTATTATCTACTGGTTCGATTTCTATAATCTATCTACCATTAGACTCGTCTCGATGAGCTCTACAATTTTCACTTAGTAGATATGACTCATTAACTTAGTAAGAAAAAAAGTTTTCTAAGTTTTCCTTAGGTCACCAAAAATATTCCTATATTATAGGATTTACATAGTAATTTGCGACATGTTACACTATGATCACACTATCGATTTGTGGCGGATCATCAATTAAATAAAAAAAAATAATATGGATTCGAAACTATTGCACATAATATATTGAATAGATTACTAAAATTGCTCTCGCACTACTATCTAACTTGCCACTACAATATTTATTCGAATTTATTTTAACTTATTCTAACTCTAACCCAACCTAACAACTCAACTATTAACCCTACCTTAACTACCTAACTATAATACAGAAAATGGTGAAGTGGTCCGGCAACAATTTCACAAATCCAAGAACAATGACCTAAAACAACGTATAACAGCATCACAAACTCGACACCAATGACGAACATATCCAGTAATACACCAAAAAAGCAAGATGCGATGGTCACCTATTCTGAACCTGAAAAAAATTAGTACTGCACGAATACAACGCTGAAGCAAAAAAAAAAAAAAATAGAAACTGATACTTTGCTGCACCAGCGACGAAAGTGATTCCACACCAACGACATTAACATGCCAGCAACAAAAAAGCTTTAGGTAACGCACTGATAGCAAAAAAGACTCTGACACCAACGACGAAGAAAACTCCAGGAAACGTAAATGGACGAACTAACGAATAAATAAAAATAAATTTAAAAAAAACATAATAACCGTCTAAAAATCCCTGCCCAAATATTAATAACTCTTACAGATCTTTAGACGATTCGAAAGAGGAAAAGCATTAGTAGCTACCCCTTACAAGTTTACTTCTTTGAATCTTGGAAGCGTTCTGACGAAAGAAAGTTCAAGTTAAAAAGAAAATAAATTTAAATAAAAAACAAGACAAAAAAAAATATACTTATCTTACAGATCGACGTGATTAAAATCTTCAGATTCGACATTAGCGCTGCCCACTAGCTGCCCTTTACACGAACTTCAAGGCACCAACGAAAGAACTGGACAACAACAACGATAAAAGAAGAATAAATATTAGTTTATAAAAAAAAATTAAGAAACAAAAAAAAAATCGAATTACTTATCTTGCTGTACTGTTCTGTGTAATCTGATCATCGCTTATCTGTTATTTATAAATAAATTATAGTAAAAATAATATTTAATAAAATATTAAATAAATAATAAAATAAATAAATAATAATAATAAAATTTAATAAATTAATAAAGAAAAAACCGATAATTAAAAAAATAAAAAAAAATTTAAAAAATCAAAAAAAAAATTAATAAATTAATAAAAATATAAGTTACATTTTAAAAAAAAATAAAATAAATTATAATTAAAAAAATTACAAAAACGGGGTTATTAAAAAAAATATAAATAATAAATAAAAAAATTAAAA
>QKWP01001131.1:142126-155723 GCA_003550325.1 Gigaspora rosea
CTAGGGTACCTGGCATAGCAGTCATTGGCATGCCACTATGGCATGCCAATTGAGGCATGCCTATGGCATGCCAAAATCTCAAATAGATATAAGGCATGCCACTTATATATAATGCTTTATATCAAAAAAATTTCAGCCTAAAATCACCTCCGATTCTAAAATTTTTGGTCCGGATCCAATAAAATTACAGCTTCTTGCATATATATAAAAAATATATGAAATTGTAAAAAAAATATGAATGTCAAAAATTTACTATAACAATTAATTTTTGACCTTAAAGTAAGAATTTTGGTATATAATTTTAGTTATAAGATAGTTTTTAATATTAAATATACAGAATTTACTTACTTATATTATGTATATGTAATTTAATGGCATGCCAGGGTGGCATCTTGGCATGAATTTAAATAGTTGGCATGGCATATGGCACATTAAATTTTTTGCTATGCCAGGTACCCTAGCTGAATCTAATGCGCGTGACAATTTGTCACGCCGATCACTTTTGCCATATAGATTGTGTTGCGATTTGATTTCAGGGTTTAATTTCAGTTAAGTGAGGCACTTGAAGTTATAACTTCAGGTAGTGTTAATTTCAGCATATTCGTCACGCTAAAATAATTTTTGCTGCATGCATCCTAAAATTATTTACGATTTTGGACTGTCTATTTAGCCCTTAAATTTACGCCAAAAAAAGCAAAATAATTTAGACACCCATATATAGCTAATCACATCGTGAATGACTTTAACGATTTTGAGTATTTCATTTCAACTTATGTGTCAACTTACATCTACAAAGATTCCTACAACATGCATACTTAATTCACTAGACTTTAACCCGGCAGGCATTCTTTCTATTATAAATAAAAGGATTTTTAAGTTCACAAAATCATTGTAAGTAATTTGAACTTTGTAATAATTTAAAACTGAAACGATGATATGCTTTCGGAAAAAATTAACAGGTGAGATTGTGCCAGGTATCATCATAACAATGGTTTCTCGCCTGCTTGATATTAAATAGGAAAATGACAGAATCAAGAGATTACTGTGTCTGGTAGAGACGGTTATAATGCTTTGTTGTATTGAAAAGGGAAGAATTACACAAGCAGTTATTCATCACTTCTTTATATATTAATTATGGTCGGTAGCTTTTTCTGTTACATAACTTAATTCGCATGAAATTCCGACCTAAAGTATTGGGCAGGGGTTGCACTACATGGAGTGTAACTTCTGACCATTTTCCCTTTGAGTTTACGATGCATTAATTAGGTTCTTACACAGCAAAACCATGCTTAGAGTACCGGTATATAAAATATATATGCTCTAAGCACGGTTTTGTTGTGAAAGAACTAAAAAGGTGCAAACATTTAATCTCGATGGACAACTACCCAAAGATGATATAATAGCAATACAGAACATTTGCTGTATAAGTATGCTAATAAGTATCGTTCTGATATATAAGCATTGCATGCATGTACTAACATAAATTCAGATGCCGGAGTGCTGTATCTGTCATATAATTTGTCAAGTTATGAGATCCTATACAATTTTATATAATCGCTAATTGTTAGCAGTTAGTGACAAGTTAAAATCTGAGAGTATCCTTATTATTTTAGGGATTGAGAAACTACGGCTATTAGCAAGTCATATGCTTGAGCAAATCTAGAAAATGAAATATAGATAAAAATTAATTAAGCATGATATTTGGATAAGATAATTAATAGTATTTGATATCAATATAAAATTTTAAATTTTACAATATCAGATATAGCTTTCATAACTCGGACCTGGCTTTTATGACCCCGGCCGGTTTATGAAAGGGAAAAGTGACCTAATCCTGTTTATACACATTCAATAAATATATAAAAATTTTGTCATATTTTATTTTTATTTTTAATTTTTTTTTTTTTTTCTTTGTATCGATACAGAGAAAAAAACCATTGTTTTTTTTTTTTACATATTATTTACTTTTTCTTGAAACAAAAGAAGTTTTTTTCTATTTATGCACGATCTACATTGTGTAGCATCAACCGAATATAATCGGGAGTCAATTACCGAATCCCAAAAGATAGAGAGATGCACTATCCTAAATATATAAATAGAACCATTCATCCCTATTCCTCCTTCCTTTGAGACATTGCTTCCATTGTTTCAATGTTGTGCGTGTGTGTGTTTTTTTTTTTTATAATAAAATACTGTAAATATCTTATTATTAATGTTAAATTTTTGTTATACGTATTTCCCTATTATAATTTTGATGAACTACCTAGTCACTAAATTATAGTTTCCTACTATTGTCCTTTCATCATCATGGTTTATTCAGATAATGACTATTTATCTTCATCTTTTGCAGCCTCAAGCTGGCTACGGGCTGATGAAACAGATAACTATACCCATTGTCGGTTAATTCGATCCATCCAATTTTTGGTATATAATAAATAATAAATATATATAATAAATTTTCATCCTTTGACCATATAACCATCTGCCAATTTAATGACAAAATAGCAATTGTTCCACTAAAATCTAATCACAAAAATTACACTAGAAATGTCAAATACAATAATAATTATGATGACGAAATATCAAAATTATAAAGTCAGACTTCAATGACCCATAGATCCATTCTCATCCAACTAAATAAATATCATCATCTTAAATACTTTTTTTTTTTCTTTCTTTTTTTTTTTCTTTTCTTTCTTTTTTTCTTTTTTTTTTTTCTTTTGTTTTTTTTTATAATATCAATTTCCTAAACTCAGTTGTTCACATTTCACCAGGTATCTCAAAATAATGTTTGAATATGCTTTCGTTCTTCAAATTTTCAAATTCCGCAATAACATAATATACATGTAACATCAAGTTTGGAAACCTAGACGTGAAATAATATAAAAATCCATCAGGTATATGACCTAATGCTCTTTTTACTTGTTCCGGTAGATCTTGATAATGGTGTTTCTGTTGTTTAAGAGATTTTTTTTGTTATGAATATGATTTACAATTTCATTTAAATAAAATAATGCCTATATACCTTATTTCTCAAAGCTCTCAATAAATCTCTAATTTTGGATCCATCATATTTTCGATATTTTCCTAAATTCTCTATAAATACTTTATCGATTCTTTTATGCCAATCTGAACCTATAACTTTTCCAACACCTTGTTCTAATCGTTGTAAGAGCGGTGATGGTGGATCTCTTTCTTCTATTTCAAATCTATCTGAAGCATCTTGTAAAAATGAAAGCCTTTTTGATGGCGACCAAAAATATGGATGTATCATCACTGTTCCCGCTTTTGGCCTGTAGTACAGATGAATGAATATATAAAAGATTATTAATATTGATAATAATATTGATAATAATATTGATAAAAATATTGATAACAATATTGATAATAATATTGATAATAATATTGATAATAATATTGATAATAAAATTATAGTAAAAAACAAATTGAAGACCAATCCATTAGTAATGATAATACCTTTTTTTAGGATCACGTTCTATCATCCTTTCAATTAAATCTCTAGCTTCTACACCTTCTTCACCCATTCCATCTAACTTGTTCAACTCATAAATTCCTTTCAAAATATTTATTTCTCTTGAATATCGATCACCGAATGGATGGTCACCACCAGAAAGTACATAATAAAATAAACAACCAGCAGAAAATATATCTATAGATTTTGTTACTCTTCGTGGTTGACCATTATCATGATCTGAACCTGATGATGATGATGTGAAAGAATTATCATTTAAACGATCTACTGAAGTCCAAATTTCCTCTGGACCATTATTTGACCCATCTGGTGACGGTGGTGATAATAATTCAGGTGCTCGCCAACCAATAGTTCCACCAACATTATTTGTTGTATTATGAAAACTACTAGATTCACCTTCCAACTTTTTACATAAACCAAAATCTGATATTAATACTCTAACAACGGTTTGTGAAATACCATCTTTTATAATTTTTTTATTCTTAGATGGAGCTATTAATATATTTTGTGGTTTAATATCACGATGAACTATTTTCATTGAATGTAAATGATGTAGACCTGAGATTATTTGGTAAAGAATTTTGGAAGGAGGATGTAAAGATGCTAATAAATTTGCATGTTGAAATGTTGAACCTCGTTCGACCAAATCATATAATGAAGCAGGACAAAGTTCAAGAGCAATATATAAAAATCGATCACTTTGTTCTTTACAATAATAACGAATAACATTTGGATGATCATCACTTTCTTGTAATAATGATACTTCATGGTAGGCAATTTCATAAAAATCTAATAAAAGTCTTTTAACGGCAACATCACGACCTTCAAAGGATCCTTTATACACTATAGTTCCATGACTTCCATAACCTTATTAAAAAAAAATAAAATAAAATAAGTATTTAGAAACATAATAATTTTAAATGAATTTTTTTATTTTATTAAAAATAATTTTATTTTTTAATTACCTAAAATTGTATCTGTAACCACCAATGAATTCAATTTTAATTCACCATTAACAGTAGTCGAAGTCGTAGATACAACGAAACTATCCAGATTAGGATTTCCTGGATTTCCTGCAGGAAGAACACTAACATTATCAACTATCGGTAACAATTCTTTTGCAAGTACACCTTTCATCAAAGGTAATTTAGGTAATTTATCCAATTTTTCATCAACTTTTATATCAGACTTCTTTGTTACTACTGTTGATCTTGTTACTACCGCCGACTTTCCACCACGTCTTTTATTCTTCTTCTGAGAATCTTTTTTTCCACTAGGTTTTGTAGGATGTGAATCACGTTTGGGACTTTGTTTAAAGAAATTCATAAATTTATTTTCAAATAAAGAACCATAACGTCTTCTGTTTTCACTTTTTCTAATCCAATAAACAATTCCAAGAATGATTGTAATAATAGTAATGGCCCAAAATATACCGACCTGCGCTGTAATTTCGGGTTTTGAAGAAATCATAGGAATTCGAGTAGTGTTATCCTTTGAAGGAGGAACAATAACTTGTACATTTGGCTCAATAGTAGTCATTACATGGTTTCCAACTAAACATTTTGGATATATTGAAGAACTAGGATGACAACGTTCTTCATGTTCAGGAAGTTTATTTTCATTATCCTCATTATCCTCATTACCCTCATTATCCTCATTATCCTCATTATCCATGTTGCCAGATATACCATATGGCATGGATTGAGTTAATGGATAATTTTCAACCGACATGACAAACAAAGTACCGTCAATGTTTCCAACATAAGCAGATAATTGTGAAGGTTTTTGTTTCGGAAGATGATCATAATGGACAATAGAAGGTCTTGGTTGTCTCACAATATGAAGACCACTTGACAATTCCTTTGATGCCAATACATCAAAAATTCCAACAGCCGGGGAAGAAAATTGTTGATACCAATTATGTTCACCTTTTTTTTTTTTGTAAAAAAAAAAAAAAAAGAAAGAAAATATAATAAATAAATAATAATAATAAATAAATATAATAGAGAAATATAATAAGTAAATAATATAATAGAGAAAATATAGAGAGCTTACCATTTTTAGAGTCAGTTGAAAGAACTTCACCATTATGAGTAGAAGAAATGTAATAACCATCAGGAGAAGTATTATACATCAGTTCAATATTGGCGTCAAAACTATGCGGGACATATTCGGTATAGGTAAGGTTCCATTTTGGTTTACCACGTTCATTGTAAATTGAAATTTTATACTCTGAATAAATTTTAAAAAAATAAATTATGTTTAAATTTAAATTTAAATTCAAATATTAAATTCAAATATACATATATATATATATATACCATTCATGCCCATAAACAAAGCATCTCGAGGAAGTGAACCCGTAGATGGACATTCATTTTCTAATTCATTATCACTGGTGAACGATTGAAGAATCTTCCCAGTAGCAGGATCGATGGCAAAAAATTTTGTAGATTTGCTGCCGACAATGAATACTTTACCATCAACAGACCGAAATGGAGAATTCATGACTAATTGTTTAACTGTTTGAGGAAATCTCTAATAATATAATAATAATAATAAAAAAAAATAAAAAAAAAAAAATAAAAAAAAAATAATAATAATAATATTTCATCCATTAAAAATAATTTATTCAATAATATAAGTAGAATATAAATAATAAAAGTAAATCCGCATATATATACCCTAATAATAACATGAACCACGAATGACATCACCATTGTGATAAAAGAATTGAAGTTACCTGAAGACCAGTCTTTGGAGAGAACATGTATAAAATACCATCATTATTAGGTTCAACGATATAAGTAATTTCAAGATCGGGATCATCATCATCTTCGGAATCATCATTTAACTTAGAGAGTTGAGAATCGTCGATCATTTGATTATTATTATTATCATCAAGAAATAATTCTTCATAAATAATTTCTTTCCGACCACCAGTTACATTTTGTAGTTTAGTAGAAGGACGCGTAAATGTTTTAATCAAAGAACCTTCAGTAGCACCTTCTAAACTCCATAATACTTGGCCAGTATACCGGTCAACACCGTGTAGGTTGCCATCCAGTGTAGAAATAAGGACCAAATTAATTGGACTAAGGTCAAGTTTTGGTGGAAGAGCATTAACAACTCTAACCATGTTTGTTAAACGAAACTTTTTTTGCATGATGACGAAAGACGAAACCTAAGCTCCAAAAAGACGAAACCTTTGACGAAAAAAAAAAGAAACCTCAAAATTCTTCTGACGAAAGACGAAATCTCAAAATTCTTCCTACGAAAGAAGAAAAACCCCAAACTTAAAAGGACAAAACCCTATACTCAAAATGACGAAACCCTAGTGCTCCCGCTAAAGAAAAAAAAATAAAATAAAAAAATTATTGAGGTTTTTTATTTATATTTAATGTTGGAAATGTTTATTAGCTTGACCCGGCTTGCATATTTAGTTTTAAAGCCATTAACATCTCTCAAATATTTAAATTAAATAAATAAATATATATCATATATTATATATATAAATTTAGATGTATTATGATGAATTTAGTAAATTTATAGATTCAGCAATAAAGTTTAACCTCATACGTAATTCATTTAATAACTCAAAATTTGTTAAGTAATTTTCTACGTAGTAAGTGATATTAAAATGAAAACGCTTAAGAATTTTTACATTAAAAGCATTAATAAATTGGCATTCCTATGTATTTGTATTAAATTATCAGTTATATGTACAGTATATATATATATATATCAATATTAAATTATTAATGTAAGGATATATTTTTTTTTTTTTTTTTTTTTTTGTGATTTAAAAGTGATAAATCACTTCTATTTAAGTTTCTTATTAAAATTGATCTTCCTATTTTGCGAAAATTACACCCTGCGCGTTATTTCGCGAAAATATCATTTTATTAATTTTAATATTAATTTTGACACATTTTGCAGTTTAGTCAGTTTCATCTATCTTTCACAAGTATCATCACCTTTAGTCAATATCATCACCTTTCGTCAATATCATCACCTTTAGCCAGTTTCGTCACCTTTCTTCAATCATTTGAAATTTTAGTTAATGAAAGACGAAAACTAGGTTTCGTCAGCGCAAAATCCCGAGGTTTCATCTAACAACTATAACTCTAATTAATCTTGAAAAGTTAGGAAGAGTAAGCTCTTTAGAGATATATTTTGATTTTGCGTACGTAAAAATAAATAATAAAGATAAAAAGACAAGAGTCCAGAGTAAAAGCGTGTCCGTGTGACCTCATTATCCCAATCCTTTAAGGTAAAGTTAGGAATATCATATAATCAACGAAGAAGAATAACAATCCATGAATTCAAAGATATTAGTTTAAATAAGTTTACAGAGAGCGGATGTCCAAGGTATTGCGGTGCATAATTCAGCTCACACTAAATTTTTACATTAATTTGATTTTAAAAAAAAAAGATTTAAATCACATATTTTTTATAATAATATTAAACATTATTTTTAGCGTTAACAGAATTATGTACCGCAGTACCCTGAACACTCTAGGCAACACAGAAAATGAAGATAAATCCTTCAAAACGTTTATGGATAAGATAATTTACTTAGTTAAAATGATTTAGCTGTTGTGTCACTTTAACAAATAAAAGTGATTTATGAATTTCTTATAAATTTTATAAAATTTAATTAAATGATTTTTTTTTGAAAATCGATTTGGAATATGAAGACTTAGAAAAGTTTAGATCGATGAAAACGATCCCATCATTAAAGACACAGCCGAATAACAATCGATAACAAAAAAAAAAAGTAGTGCAGAAGTGTTTGCGGCGATGCGCAATAGTTTAAAGGAAATAAGATAAAAAAACAAATTGGCTTAGTTTTCCAAATCTTTTCATACCCGTAAGGCTGAAATATTATCGTCCATTGTAAGATAAGCCACAGTAAATTCCGAATTTAAATAATTTTTTATAAGTGAAACATATAAATGGAGCCGAATACAGTACTTGAAAGATTTACTTTAAAGGGATGATAACTTTAAAGGGATGATATTCAGTCATGTGAAATTTAATAATAGTTTATGGTTTAGATTAGTTTGGATAGTGAAGACCGGACAAACTTTTATCACAAGACCGGATGAAGTTTTTAGCCACTACAGTTTGCTTTTTCATTTATTTTTTTATTTTTTGAATGTCCAAGCTTACTAATCAATATTAAACGTTAACATGTCTCTACAAGAAACGTTGTTAATTCAATTACAAGAAAATCCTTTAAACTGGTTTTTATCAGGATTTTTAATTTATGTTATTTATTCCTATCTAAGACCAGTACCGTATAGCTTGCCAATTGCAAGACATACAGAGACTACAGTATTTAGAGAATATACGCCAAAACAGTTACGAGAGTTTGACGGTAGAACTCTACAAACAAAAATTTATATGGGAGTTTGTGGTAATGTTTATGATGTTACCAAAGGTCGAAATTTTTACGGACCAGGTAAGCAAAAATACACTTTTTTAAGAACTATTTCCTTGTTATTAAATAATAAATTTTATGTTATTAATAATGAATTTATTTACATAAATTTACTTTAGAGGGCCCCTATGGCAACTTTGCGGGTCGCGATGCTTCCCGTGGTCTAGCAAAAAATTCATTTGATATGGACGTACTTACACCCATTGATCAACCATTAGATACCCTTGAGGATTTAACCAGAGATGAAATTGAAAGCCTTAATGACTGGCACGGTCATTTTACTGGAAAATATCAACTTGTTGGTAAATTAATTAATGATCCTGACATTTCTTAACTACAACAAATATTCTTAATATTCTTTAGATTATTCATTTATTCATTCATTCATTCATTGGGATTATTGGGATTCTTGATTATTATTAGCAATTATTCGTGTAACCTCGCATGATAGTATTTATAAAAAAAAGACCAATAAATTTTGAAAGTTACATTATGGCTTAACAATTGTAACGGGGCATCTCAAATTTTTAACCAGATAATCACTAGTAGAACTCAAGACAATCTTTTAATAAATAAAAAATTATAAATGAGTACTATTGAAAAAAAAAGACTAGAACTACTAGAACTTATTTCATTCTAAAAAAAATAATTAACCTTTTGTAGCCCATCGAGATCTCTTGATCCAACGATTAATAAATTTAAATCAGGCTTATGATTATCAACATAATCTTTTAAAATTTTCCCAACTACTCCATGACCTTCGAGTTTATTGAAATCATATTGAACATTCGGCTAAGTATTTCCCATTAATAGGTTTAATATAAATTAATATAATTGATAATTGATAATTGATAATAATATTTATAAATAAATGAGTTAATTACTCTCAAAACAAAAATCGCTTACATAATTGTTTTTGCATTGCTTCAAACGTTCCATAACCTTAGACACGGGTTTATCTGCGTCCATAAGGATATCAAGGTTGTTGGCTTTATCCAAATTATGCCTATCAAAATTCTTATATTAGTAAGTTTGTATTTCTAAAAAGTCTTTCGGCTAGGGTTCAAGGCACGGATGCCTTTTGGGCATGCCTTTCAGCTGTTGGGCATGCCATAGTCATGTGACATAAATGTCATATCTGAGTGGCTATTTTAGTTGGAAGTAATCGAAAGTGTAGACAGTAAACAAACAGAAAACAATTGTTTGTTATTTCTCTATACAAAAAGGGCATGCCTATAGGCATAAACTCGTGACATGCCCTCAGAGGCATTCCTAATTTTTTACCCGTGCCTCGAGCCCTACTTTCAACACGTCAAACTCACAAAAATGGGACATTGGTTTCTGGATTCAGCGCAATGACGTAGGCGATTTCTAAACTGTAAGGCGTATTGAATCTTGAACATAAATCAAACGCGTAGCTAATCGCTTTGCAGGATACTTCTGATTCTTCAGCAGCGAGCAAAATCTTGTATTGAGTTGAATCACTCATGGATTTGTTTACTAAAAAATTAATTTAATCTGTGGTAATAAATTTGTTTTTTTTTTTTTTTTTTTTTTTTTTAAAAGCGAGGTTTTGCCTCAGTTTCTTTATTTTTATATATCTAACATCAATTATTACATGTTTTTATATATTCATCTGAAACTAAAAATCAGGCTGACGTCTCTAGTACGCCGCACCTGCAACCCATACTTAATTAAGTAGGGTTTGTACTATATATTCTTTACATTGCTTACGAAAAGAAACTCGTGGGACATTGGGAAAATAAAAGACAATCACCTGTCGTATCTGGAAAACCTTATGATCATGTCGTCATTTTATTTGAGTCGTTAAAGTTAAATTTACATCAGAATTACAATTTATTTATACTGCGTGCATTAACTTAATATTGCGTCACGCTATGCCTTCCCTTAACATAACATTTACTTTCGCTCTAACCCTAAAGAAACTCGGTATATATTTAATTGTACAAATTTAATTTAATGTACAACTTAAAAAATTTTAATAAATTTACTACATATAAACTAAGCCAAATTGCTGTATCAAATTTTAAGCATATCGGGGGGGAGAATAAGGTTATTTAGAACAATTGTAAAATATGTAAATATTTAGTGAATAGTGAATATGGGCTGACCCCAGCCCAAATGCCGGGTCGATGGGCGGGTCGACCCTCAACTTGCACCTTTGTGGCGATTAAGAAGTGTTTCTCTTATAAAGCATATTTCAGGGTCAAGAAATTAACTAAAAATCAACTATATAGTTTACAACAATGTAGATATTCATTAGTTAAATAATTTAGATGACTTACAATGAATGTAAGGTTCTGGTAGGTTCTGGTATGTTTGATTAATCAACATAAAGTACTAACACTGTACTAACGTGATATATAATCAACATAAGTACTAAACACTGTAACCAATTTCTCAAAGACAAAACTAATCAAAACTAAATAATTTATTATTACTAAAAGTTTGGAAGAAATGACTTCTACAAATTTTGGTATACAATCGACATGGAGAATAATTCTGAACAGAAAAATTGTTATAGCAAAAAAACAGATCAGCCCGGTCGACCGGCTTGAGCTTTTTTAGGATCTATCGGCCCGTATCACTACGCAACTGTAAATTTATTAACACAGCCTAGTTTTAACAAATAAAAATTTTTATTATATATATATATATATGTAATGTATATGTAGCTAAATTTGTAATCCATAGTAGAAAACTTTATTTAGATATATATAACTTAATATACAGTCAAAACCTCCCTATAGTCACCTCCCATATAAGCACATTCTTTTTATAAACATAATTAAAAAACGTGTGAAAAAAAAAAAATACTTATATATTATACGATATACAGCATAAGCACAACTTTTTATAAGCACACTCAAAAAAAAGTCACTATGATCCCGGTCATATTGAATCTGTATAAAAAAAGTCTACTACATTAGTGCAAACACCAATGTGATATATATTTTACACCTTTTGTTTTCTTTGATTATTAAAATAACCAAAGAATAATAAAATTTTAACTAAAAATTAGATCAAGCTATGCAAAGTTAAATTTTTTTGGTTCTCATAATATAAAAATTTGAAAAATGATACGGCAACCCGGCTTATAGACTTTCAAAAAACAAATATCTGGATAATAAATATAGCCAAAAAAAATTTTTTTCATAATTTTGTAACATTTGACCCGGTCGGGTTATGAGAACCAATTTATTAAGTTTATATGGGAGGTGTAAAAAAGGAAAATCGACAAAAGACCTACGGAAGATCAAGTTATAATAAAATTTAAGTTACAAACTTTAAAAAGCTGTACTACAAAATTTTATTAATACAGTACAGTATAACTGTAACAAATATATATATTGTATAGGTTAACTAGTAGTATATAGTACCTGAATTATATAATCAGAATATATTATTAAATCATTATAATTAGACCCTTACAAATTTAATTACTTGGTTTGATCCGGGATTAATCAAATTTCACGATTTTTTTTTTATTGGTTAAAGTGACTATCGGGTAATCTCGTGATGTGTTGACCCTACGCAGCCTCATGTAATTTTTCTTTTACTATCTTGATTTTTTATTATGCAAATCGACTTTCATTTATAATTGAAAAATGTCAATCATGTCAAAATTTATATGAATCTAATAAAAACTCATTTTTCAAAAAATTGTAAAAAAAATGGGCTGTTTCTATTGAAATCACCCCATATTAAAAACTGATAAGTTACGGATCAGATGCCTAATATAAATATTATGATTACATCTGCATCCACTTATTTGCGCGGGTAATACAAACTATTGAAGAGGAAATAGCATTTCGGATAGAATCTGAACACGTACGAAAGGAGAAAAAAGCAAAAACTAGTGTTTAAATTGACCTTGGTGTACTAATTAAAAATGTTGAGAATGAAATTTTAAATAATAAATGTAAATCTGTTTCTATAATCTCTAACGTTAAGGCTCTTACCCTAAATTTTTATCTCACTAACTTAGTTTATTTACAAAATCGGGTTTCCTTTTTTGGTTTGTATCACCCGCGCAAATAAGTAAAACGCGCGCATCTCAGGTTGATACAAAAAAAAAATGTAATACTTTCAAAAGCACTTTATCTGGAAAATAATTGAAAAAAAATTTAGAATTCTAAACACTTAGGTATTGGCAGATCTTCTATAAGTCTGATTTTCAAAGATATGGATGTACTGAAGAAATTTCCGTAACACATTTCCGATAAATATTCTTATTTTTACATTTTTAAGTTACATTTTAAGTTACATTTTGATTATATATAACTTTTTTAATATTAGAACCCTATTCGTGTAATATGCTTGTTATAAAAGTTTATTTGATATCCGGTACCTCTTATATTCCTTATCAAGATTTATTGGTTGAAAAGAACAACCTTTTTCATAGATTAGGTCATGCAAAATTAATTAATTTGGTTTTCTTAACCCGGCTGGGTCAAAATTTATAACCGGGTGGAATTTCAAAAAACATTTTAGTAATTAAATTCGTACATATGCGCGATCACCCTAAAATTTTTGACGCACCTAAATTTGACTTTATATGGTGCGTCAGTAATTGACATCCAGATCAACCAATTAAATTTATGGCGTCGCATGCGTACGTTCTATTTCTTTTTTTT
>QKWP01001132.1:42259-67651 GCA_003550325.1 Gigaspora rosea
TTTTAACTTTTATATATAGAAAATATAATCGATTATTAAAAAAAACAAATTTAAAAATTTTTACTTGTTAAAAAATAATAATTAATAACTTAAAAAATATTTATAATAATAAAATAATTAATTCAAAATATTATAATAATAATGTGATTATGTAGGGGTAGTTTTATATAGATGGTAAATAAAAAATTGTGATAGTGATTATAATGCAAATGTGCTTATATAGAGGTGAAAATTATAGTAAAAAGGTTGGTAAACTTACAAAAGTGATTATATTGGTTTTGTGACTATATAGAGGGTGACTATATGGAGGTTTGACTATAATTATGTTAGAAGTTTTTACTAGATATTCTCTATAAGGCCATGCAAAATTTTTTTTTGTTTCTCATAACCCAGCCGGATCATAAAACCTGGTGAGAAAATTTTAATTTTGAGGCGCAGCAAAATATTAACTAATCAGATTCATCAACGCGCCAAGACGAATTTTGAGTTGTAGCAAAATATTAACCAATTAGGGTAGCTATATGACGCAGTCATGCTAAACCCAAGAACGTACTAAGTATAATACTACAGATCGTTTTTGAAAATTAATATGTTTTTATTGCAGTTGATGCTGACTTGAGGCCATTATAAAATAAGTATGTTTATATGAAATTCTAGTTTTACAAATATACCCATATGAGGAATCAGGAAATTTAATAATTAATTTTTTATCATAGTTAGGGGTGTACCATTTAGTACATAATATTTTTTACTTAGTAGCTACCTCTACCCATGTATAGTGTGATCATTTTATCTAATTTTGATTGATTAATATAACATATAGACGTGATCACTACCTCTGACTATGTATCTATGGTAAAAATTACATAATAAATAGCATGCCCCTTATCATGCACTTATTAGTATGAGATGCTTAATCAACACATATTTAGGTTAGATAATTATTGTCGCGATTAAAATGAAATCAAATTAAAATGAAACTGGGGACCTCTCTTGCTCACCTTTAAAGCTTATAAAACCCACATATACTTGTTTATTAATAACCCTAACCCTAAACCTAACTCTAATGCTAAAAAACCCCTAAAAAATGTTCCCTAAAAAATTTTAAAATTTTGCTTAAAAAATAGAAAAATTTCATTTTAATCCGATTTTATTTTAATCTGTCACAATTATTGATGTCCATTGTAATTTTTATATTATTAACCATGTAGCAATTAAGCACCGATAAGTGCGTAATACCTTTGTCTATCGCTATATAAACAAATTATTGCAATATATATTATTTTGTTTTTATAATCATATTAATATTGATGGCGGATGCACAAAACTTATATACAAAAGAGGGACTTGCTTTAGTTGTTAAAAGTGTTTATACTATGGAGTTGATTTGCAAATACTAGTAATGGCACAGAAATTGATTTTTGAAAAAGGCCTATTTCGTCTTCATTAGAAAAAGTTAAAATTTTTTATAAGGAAGAGCAAATAAAATTTATATAGATATGTTCCTTATAATTTCGTCTATTCAAAAAAAGTATCAAATAATTTCGTCTTTCAAGTAAAATAGGTCAAAAACAATTTCGTCTTCAAATTTTAATTTCGGGTTTTAGAACCCGAAATGCTTTCGTCCTCATATATAGCAAATACAAAAATTCAAATGTGTATTACAAAACCACTCAGAGGCAATCGAACCAAAGCTGTCAAATATGCGTATACACGAATTTTTACATCCAATTGAACAGAAAATCAAGTTTTTTTTGCTCGAGAAACAAATATTGCATTATAATTATTAAGTAACTCTAAAAGATTCTTTAATTTTTCATTTTGTTCATGATGCAATAATTGAATCAAAAAAAAAAAATCATTTGTCAACTCTAAATCTTAAGAATTTTATTTTAAGAAATACGTTAAAACACTATAATTTTTAATTGATCAATAGTTGATTTACTGCATAAAGCAAAATCATATAACATGTATAAATGTTGCAAGACTCAAGATAACCACCATTTTTAGGAATTTATAAAAAATTTCTTAATTTACCTGTTAAAATTTATTTATAACTTAGAATAGTATTATTTTATTGAACTATAAAAACTATTTCAATTGGGAAATTGGTGAGAATCTTTTTCTGTTAGAAGGGAGAGTAAAAATAAGTAGAAAATTTGGGAAATATCGTGAATTTCCCAACCCCTGATCGTTCATTCTTACAACCCTTAATTAAATCACAGGTAAAACGTTATAATCTACTTAGATCTTAAATTATTTGTTGATGAAACATATGAATTGGGATAATTTTATCTTTATAGAATTAACGTTAAAAAAAGGATGAATAAAAAGCGTTCGCTCACCTTTTTGAAAATAGCTGTAAACGGACAAACTACAGTATAAATTTAGATAGCACAATTTTTAAATTTTATAATCAATAACGTCATGCTTGCATCATATTGCATAATCGACTTATGATGTTACAGTATATATAAAACTTCCAAAATGAATAAATAAAGACCATTACTTTTACTAAAAAAGGATTTTGCAAAAATCAGTATAGGCCACGCCCAAAAGCATTAATTAAACCGTTTCATGTTGTGAATAAATAAATTATGAATAAAAGTTTGGCTAAAATTTAAACCTGATTTTATTTAAATAGCAAGCCATTGATCGTAATAATGAAGTATTACAAATGACATAATACATGATTTACATGTTGCATAAACCTCCGTATTCTTGATATATAAACCTCCTAACTAAATTTCGCTTCGCTTTAACCTTCCTCTAAAATTAGAAACACAAAACAGGTAATAATTATGAGAAAACATGTATACCAATCAGCTTTGAGATTTTGCCTTCATTTTAGATGCTAGTAAAACTATACACTAACGCTCCTGGTATCAAGATGTGCCAAAACTATATTTTAGGTTATACAATTTACAATATGAGCATGAAGTTCAAAGGTTTTATTAATTTCAGGCATAGACTTCGATCAGAACTTTCTTGTAATCAGTTCAAACTTGTGAAATCTCAGTTATGATTATGATAAGAGATTGACCCACTACTTTACTTTACCTGAATAAAGTAAGCGATCCCTTCTTGTGCTGTTTTTTCTATTTCTGTACTAGTACTAACTTATTTTGCATCAATCAAAGCTTTTACAATTTTAAAAAGGTTTATTGAACTCTTTTGTACAAACTATATTCAATTAATAAACCGTTTTATTATTTCGCTAATTAACACTACTGTATTTAGTTTCTGTTACAAAAGAAAAATATAAATTGGCTCGCCCTTGTAAATTGGAGTGCGACAAGTATGACAACTTTAATTATTCTTCTTTTTAGATTGTTTACATATATTAGATTATTTTTTTAATTCTTTACTCTGATCGAAAGGAAAAAAAAAGGAAAAAAAAGTTTTTACTTATGAAGGCTTTTAACCTTTTTGCCTTTGATAAATGATCTCTGCCCTTTGCGTTTAGTTGGATTATTCAAATTAGCACAGCTTTTACAATTTGGTAGGTTTTTTTTGGAACGAAGTGGACGTGTAGTATCTAGTGGTGTAGGCTGATTGACATCAAGACTACCACACAGTTAACAAACTTCAGGGTAGATTGATGCTGAATAATACGGTTTTTCAACTAGAGAGTTACATGTTCAAGAGTCGTTAACAAAAACATTCTTAAAAATTTTCTAAATGGGGTCACTAATTACATCTTTTGTATCTTTTTCAGGGTTGTTAGGACAAGTATTGTCTATTTTATTAATTTCATTTTCATTTTCTTGGTCGCTTTTATTACTTCGCACACTTTTGCTACTTTTGTCACTTTGCATATTGTCATCACTTTCATCATCAATGTTATAGATATTAAGCTCTTGGTTAAAATTGCTAGGACCAAAAACAGAATCATTTTCGTAATTGTATTCATGTTCAGAAATTTCATCTGATTTGTAATATTGCCTAGATGGTGTAGCAAATGAAGTATCGTGAAATGCAGTTTCGCAGGTGTATAGAATAGTATTTAAGAATTGACTAAGTATTTGACAGTCTGTTTCTAATAATTTTTTTGGCACTAAATAATAGTCTTGGTTTATCACATTCCGCACAGCTAACTGTAATTCCAACATTTTTAGCATGCAGTGCAGAAGGACAAAAAGGCATTGTATGTTTTGCCTTTTCTTTTATTGATCCTTTCATTTGAATTGATTTTGTTTTGAGTATTGTTTTTTCGCATGAAGGTCTGTATTTTTCCAATGTTTGAGTGCTATAGAGATCTTCAAAAGATTTATAATGCGAATCTACTCCTGGAATCAGATCAGAAAGGTTGTAAAGTTGGGTAAATATTTCACGGGGGCATCATGGTGGTAGGCAAATTGAACAAGTATCTTCGGCACACTTTTTTATTGTAAAAAAGTAATGTTTTGCCATGTAGCAGTGGTTGAAAAATTTTTTTAAACGTGGCTTTTGGAAGCAATTATTATTGTTTTATATGTATTTATTTGATTTTATTATAGTCAACTATAGGATATAACGGATTACAATTTAAACATTTATCCTATCCATAGTTGACTGTATGAATATATACTTATCTGTTGCTTTAGGTTTTTTATTCATAATCATCATGTACTATAGTGTCGTCGATTAGATTGATTTTTTTTCAAAATTCTTTAATGTCTTCGTCCGTTGCAGCATTAAATATTTTAAATGGTACGTCTTTTAGGGACTGGCTTCAAATATTTCACAAACAAGATTAATCAGATCCTGGATACTTTTTATTAGTTCATCTCTCAAAGTGGGGTTTGATTCTGCAATTACACGAATATCTTTGATTAAGTTTGCTTTATTAATAAGGTTCTCATATTTATCATCCATTTGGCTATGCATCAACCCAATGCATTGCAATCCAAGGTTAAGCGTCAGCATTATTCGTTCGACAGTGTTCTTCCAGGAGTGTAAGGGTGGTGTTCTTGCTGCAATGAGATAGTCAAAGTTAAATACTAAGAATAGGCAAATGTAAGATAATTAAATTCAGCATATACATGCACCAGTAATCGGGACCACCATCTGTATAAAGACATAGAACAGGAGTAGGTATTTTTTGTATTACAAAGATGTTATGAAGTTCAGTCATATGGCACAATGAAGTGGAGGGCTAAAAAATTGGATCTTTTAGAATGATGTGTACTTCTCCTGTATAAAAGTTTCTATCGATTGTTTCAGGGATATCACAGAATATTGGTACACTTGGTACCATTCCAGTCTTTGTAAAATTGTAGTCATTTACTACAAATGTCATGTCTTTTCTTACTATTACTTGTTTTTCTCTCTCAACCGCTACTATAGGATAGCCAGGCTCTCTGATTTTGCATCAGTGCTTATCGTCAAACTTAACTGAGAACTCTTTTTCATAATGGAAGATTGCGGACGCATAGTGAGAATCTGGATAATTGGTTCATAATTGCCGTGATTGCACCATGAATTTTAAGGGTAAGCAGCCCATGTATTGTAAACTAGTTAGATGTGTCAGATTTTTTGACCAGAATTACAGTCTAAGCCATTGGGCACTAGGAATTGGTATATTCTCTGAGCATTCATTTTTGATTTGTTGAAGAAGGTCGTTTATTGAAATTGCTATAGCAAGGTGTACAATTGGATCATGCCGTCATTTGTCAACTGCAGTTACTAGATCTGCCGCTTTTCCTGTGAGAAAACAAGATGCTGTCTTCCAAAAAGCATTATATTTTTTTGGCCTTCCCTTGTTATGTTCTTGAAGGTCAATCGTAACATCAGAGTCACCAAGCTCTAAAGCTAATTTTACATGATTGTTTACTTTTTTTTCATTCACAGATTCGGCAGCCAACATATCTCCTGTTAGCATGCGATAAATTGTTCGTAAAGGTGCTGGTTAGACCTTAGGCAATAACAAATCACAGGTGCGCATGAAATTGCCTCGCATGATGCGAGAATGGTATAAAGGTGCTTTGTTCTGTAACTCTCTTGTAATGCGCATCATTTCTTGAACAATTTTTGACTCAGTAGCATTTTGATCAATTTTCCAGATGAATATAACATTATAAGCATTGTTCTTGGAGCTATAACGATATTCCCCAATCTTAAAGGTAAACAAACGCTTGTGAAAAACCTTGAATAAAATGTAAGCGTTGCCTAAAACAAAAGATAAGTAATTAATTTTTGTATTGTATATATATGTATACAATATTGGGCAAAAATTGTAGAGTAACGGTAATTTGGCAAATGATACATGCCGTTCTGCGGTATGTGTAGCCAATCATTTGCCAAATTACTGTATTTGACAATTTGCCCAATATTGGTGTTATTTAGCAATTTATGATCATGATTGGTAGAGAGTTGCTCGCTGAGTTTTTAATTTAAATAAACATGTTTACATCATAACACATAAAAAAATAACAAGAAAAAATAATTTCATGATCATGTAAGTTTGCCGGATAATGTACATTATTCGGCAAAAATTTTTGAATAATAGTAAACTGGTATGGACAGATTAACACGTGATGCTTCATAGCACGTGTCAACCAATCATTTGCATTATGCCGAATAATGGTATTATCCGATAATTTATGGTCATAATTGGTAGGGAGTTGTCAGCCAAGTTTTAATTCAAGTAAATAAATTCATATCATAAGGGGCATGCCATTTATCACGTGATTTTTACTATGGATACATGGTTAGAGGTAGTGATCACGTCTATATATTATATTAATCAATCAGAATTAGATAAAGTGATCACACTATACATGGATAGGGGTGGCTACTAAGTAAAAAATATCACGTGATAAATAGCACGCCCCTAAGAGTTTATCAAATAATAAATTATATACTTGCACTGGTTCTGTTGGTAGGTGCTTTTCAAGATTTATTGGTTTCCATGGTAGAAGATCTTTTAGAATATTTTCAAGTTTTCGATATTTCATTTTGTTGTACGAATTTATCCAATTATTATTTTCGTAGATATTTATTGATGTAGCTTTTTCTATGCTTCTTACAGGCCCATCCTTTATGTGATTTGAGGTTACTGTTTCTCATTGCTTATCCAAATATTTTGTATAATCAGAGATTGCAACTATGAGATTATAGAATGCAGCATATAACCAACTAAAATTAGAGGTCGCATCCATGATGATTTAAGGAAAGGAATAAGTAATTGACAATGAAGATTTAATTTATTTATGTTAAATTGTTTTCTTGCCCCCTTGTATGCTTCAGGATTTGCACAACCAAGAAATTCATGAAACATTGGAGATATGTTGAAGCTTTGTTCTTTTAATTTTGTATTATCACACATATCTATGTACCAAAGAGCTTCTTATAAAGAAATTATAAACTGCTTTCCTTCGCTATTTGCTGATGCTTGCGTTGACCAACCGCTTTGATGATTCTGAATTAATTTGACAATATCAAGACGTAGTAGTTGCTTGTGGTTTGAATTTGGTAAATGTAAAAAATTTGGAACATAAAGCTGTTTGCTTTAAGAAGTTTGTATAATAATATCAAACCCGTTTTATATTTATCTAAATTACTATATCGCATTTTGTTACTATGAAGATGATAATGAATATTTTTTCCAAACTCACTCGTGAGTTCAATGATTTATAGTTAGGACTCATTTGTGTTGTCTCATCAGTGGATTAGTTGATTTACTTAAATCAATATGTTTTATTTGTTCAAAATAACTTACATCAACTAATATGTCTGGTGAAATTTGCGATTTACCAGCTTGTAAAAAAATTCATTAAGTGTCATTTCATATGGAATCAGATATATATACTATCTATAATGTTTTATCTCTTTTTGATATGCGTACATTCGCGTAAGGCATTTTTTTTAATAATACGAAGTTAACTGTTAAGAAAAAGGGTATGTGCGAAAAAATTTAGTTGAATTTTTCAGGTGAATTTTTTTTCATAAAGTTATATATGGTGGTATGTCACAAATTTCAATTTATTTCTTTCAATATTGCCTTAACCATTTATAATATATAGAGTATGCATTTTGACTTTGAGTTATGCATGAATGATATCCCTTGGCGTAATGCTTATTCAGGACAAAACCCATGTCAATTTCAAATGCTTACAAATATATTCAATAATCGTGATTATAATTAGATTATAAAACTGAATTGGACTTTTGGATTTAAATCAGATTTTCTTTGGTTCTAATTTAAATTTGAATATAAACCAGAATCTACTAAATCTGCAATCTGTAATTCAACCACATAGAGAACAAAAGAATTCGATCAACTATAACTTTTTGTAATTATAAAAAGTTTTGTTCTTAGACGATTGAATTCTTTTTTATATATATCTGTATATATTTATAATGATGCTATTTAATTTGGCCTTTACTCTTTAGCAGAGAAATTTAAGGCCTGGAAGGTTGGGTTTTTATCATATTTCCAATATCTTTGGATTTGACCAATTGTTGAAACAAATCCGGATTTTGATTTAACAATTTGGATTTAAATTTGAATTTTAATTTAAATTTAAATTCGAATTTTAATTTGAATTTAAATTTAAAACTTAAATTACTAATTAATAAGGATTTAATAAATTCGATCCCAAACCTGAATTGCCAAATAAAAGGCCTTATCCAGAGTTTGGAACTGGATTGACCTTCAGCAGATTCTTTTTGCTTTGATTTAAATTCAGATATAAAACCGAATATACCGAATTTGCAATACTTATTGTTTGTACAAGCACATAAAAAACTTCCTGTATGCATTTAGTTGGGTGTGTGAATTTTGATTTGCATTATAGCGCATGATAGTAATACAACAAAATTTGGGGTAAAATTTGTTTTTATTTACTCAACTACACTCTAATTTTCCCATTATATCATTCCTTACAAAATTACCTTGTTCAACTATGACGATCAAACAATGCAACTGTGATCGGGCATATTACATGATTGATCCGACCTGATTCAAGACAAAAACTGCCTCGATAATTTTATATCGAGCAGTTTTTTTTTTATATATTGCTGGGTCATAGTCTTTAAAAACTATAATTTTAATTTTTTAATTTAAAAAATTTCAAAATTTTAAAAATAAAATTTCAAGTTGCCGGGTTAAAAAATTTTTTTAATGTTATGAGAAACAAATAATTAATTTTATATGCCCTAATATAATATTCCATATGACAAAGATTTAGCAACATGTATTTGTTTAGGTTACGGACTTAAAATTAAATATGAAGTTCAATTACTTTTGGATCTGATAAATAGACTCAAAATCTGACTAACTGCTAGTGAATTAGTCGATGAAAAAACTGAATTATATAAGCAAGTTACAAAATTTTCTTATCATATGATCGTTCGTGATTTTACATAATTGAAATATTTTATTATTTGTAAAAAGTGCATATATCACAGATTTAGAACTTTTAATAATAGCTAATATTGTATCAAAATTAAATTCAGATATAATTTTACCATATATAGCTTCTAAAGTCTTGAATGAACATTAATATACCAAAAAATCTGACACTTATTAATTTCGCGAAAATAAAATGATCGATACAAATAAACCAATTTAAAGGTAATAGTAAATAAGCATTTATGTTCTTTGTTGTGAACTTATTTTTTTAGAATAATTATGTTGGAAGTTTTTACTCAATATCCTTCACTTATCTTCCATATCATGATATTCCACAATGACAAAGATCTAGCAATACATATTTGTCTAGGTTACGAACTTAAATTAAATACAAATTTTTTCAATTTTGGATCTGATGAATAAATGCTTAGACACAGATCCTCAAAACCGGCTAGCTGCTAGTAAATAGCCAATATACTAAAATATTTTTAATAGATTTCTAAAATAAAAAAAAAACTGAATTATATAAGTTACAAAATTTCTTATTTTATGATTATTCTTTTAATCAAAATTTTATTCATCATGATTTCACATAATAGAAATAGGGACTGCCTATTTTCACTATGGTATTTTGCTATTTCCACTATAGTTACACAAAAGTTACTATTTTAGATTTTAATATAATATTGTATATTATAATTTTAATTATTTTTAATTGGCCCAACTTGATTTAGATTACCAAAACAAGACTTGTATAATGTTACATGACATTAGCAGCATGTAATCAAAAATTATTTTTTGTAAAAACAATACACTGGATCTTTGTGTAACGTATATGCATATATTGTATAACAGTATATGTACTGTAATTGGATATTGCTTTGAACCTAGATTTAGGGTTAGGGTAGGCCAGAATTATGTCTAACCTGCCGGGGCATTATTATGATAGTGCCCACTAGCATTAAGCTTAATGCCGGCTAACCCAACTAAAATAAGATATGTATAACATTATACAACATTAGCAATATGTAACCAAAAATTATTTTTGCAAAAACAATGCACTGGGCCTTTGTGTAATATAAGTGAATATGGAGTCCTTGCAGTAGAAAGGGCGGAAACTGCCCCAAAAATGAAAATTGAGTTTTTATTGGATTTGGGTAAATTTCGATGTGGTTAATATTTCTCAATTATAAATTAATGTCGATTTGCATAATAAACAGTCGAGATAATGTAAAGAAAAAGTTGCACATCACGAGATTACCCGGTAATTACCTGTTACCTTCAACCAATCAAAACCGTGAAATTTTGATTGACCCGGATCAGTCCGAAAATCAAAACAATTGATTAAACTCAATTATCTCAAAATGAGATATATTCAAGTTTCCACCCTTTCTACTGCAAACACTCCATATATTATTTTGAATTCTAAAAATAGAAAATTTTGTGTAACTATAGTGAAAATAGCAAAATACCATAGTGGAAATAGTAACCCTCTAGAAATATTTTATTAATAATTAAAAAATGTAAAGTAGATATGGGTATTATGCCGCACTACCAATTATGCCGCACTGCCAATATCTTATGATCTACTGATCGAAATCATGTAATTTTAGTACCAATCGATCCGTTTCAGTGAGACGAATTGATTGGTACCCAAATTGTTGAATTCTGACCAGTGTATCACAAGATATTATGATTTAAGTAATATTTAAAGCAGATATAGGTATTATGGCAATAGAAATATTGTAGTGTACAGCAAAATTTTATGAACTATCAATCAGAATTATGTAATTTTGGCACTATTCGATTCGTCTTATTGAGACAAATCGAATGGTGCCAATTCATGTGATTTTGATCGATACTTATTGATATATCATAATTTAACCAAAATAAGCTGCGCAAGGCAAAATTTAAAATTAACATGAATTCATGAATAACTTCTGGTAGACCAGTCCATTTTTTATGTTTTTACCACCAAAATGACCGCTTGAAGAGGTGATTTCAACAAGCCCAGAATCGCTAAAATCTGATCACGGGATCACAGGATCGCTAAGTTTTTTGTATTAGTTTTGATGAAAATAGATTAGTTTAACTAATCTAATTTTCATCAAAACAATACAAAAAACTTAGCGATCCCGTGATCCTGTGATCAAATTTTAGGATTCTGGACTTGTTGGAATCACCTCTTTAAGGTGGTTATTTTGGTGGTAAAAACATAAAAAACGGACTGGTCTACCAGAAGTTATTCATGATTTTATGTTAATTTTAAATTTTGCCTTGCGTAGCTTATTTTGGTTAAATTATAATATATCGATAAATATTGATCAAAATTACATGATTTTGGCACCATTCGATTTGTCTCAATGAGACGAATCGAATGGTAACAAAATTGTTCGATTCTGATCAATAGATCTCAATAAATCATGAAAAATAGTAAGTGCACCATAATTGGTATCTGTGTTATAATTTATCTTTTTTAATTTGTATATCATAATTAATGATATCTTATAATCTAGTAATTAGAATTAAACAATTTGGTACTATTCAATTCGTCTCAATGAGACGAATTGAATGGTGACAAAATCATTCGATTCTGATTGATATATTATATATTATTAGCTAAAATACTTAGCTGCGCTATAATACCCATGTCTACTTTATACATCACAGATTTAGGGCTTTCAATAACAGCTAACATTGTATTGAAATCAAATTTGGATGGAATTACCATATATTGTTCCTAAAGTCTTGAACAAACATTTATATACTAAAAAAACTGATATTTATTAATTTTGTAGGAATAGAATAGTCGATACAAATAAACTGATTTAAAGGTAATAGTAAATAAGCATTTATATTCTTTGTTGTGAACTTTCTTTCAGAATAATTATATTAGAAGTTTCTACTAAATATCCTTTATTCTATATGACAAAGATCTAGCAATACATACTTGTCTAGATTATGGTCTTAAAATTAAATGCGAAGTCCTCAATTACTTTTGGATCTAGTGAATAAATAAATGCAGGTCCTCAAAACTGATTAACTGCTAGTGAATTAGCTGATTTAAAAAATAAAAAAACTGAATTATAAAAGCAAGTTAAGGATTTAGACAAAAATTTCTTATTATACGATCAACACGATTTGAACATCAAATACACTCACAAGCTATTATACTAAACGATTTTGAATCTTTTAAAACTCTAAACTAGTAAATACAGGATATGATAATTATCTTTCTCGAATTCAAACAGTAAGTTCAGCGCATTAATTATATATAAAATCGATTATAAACATGTTAAAAAAATTATATAAATAAATAAAGTTTGGTTTTTTTTCAATTATTATAAAATGCACCTATAGTGTTGAACACTATAGGTAAATTAGATTTGCAAATTTGTATAACAAAAACAAAAAAATAAACTTTTATAAAACAAAAAATAAATTTTAATTACTTTAGAGTTAAAGTAAGGCCCGAAATTTTATCGGGGGCATTAGTATATACAAAATTTTGCAGGAAATTTTTTTTATTAGAGCCACAAAGGCAGTTTCATAAGCAAAATTTTAAGTTATGAATGTTTTTTTTAAAAAATAAACAAAAAAACAAATTTTATATTACACCTGACTTTAAATTTTGATTGGCTATTCTAATTGTTTTGTATAACATGGTGCTCAACACCATAGGTGCATTTTAGTAAACTTGTTTTTTTTTTATTATAAATTTTATACTATATATATTTAGCATTATATTAAATAGTCAAGTTAAACTATATAGTGTGTAAATTATTTTTAGACAAGCAAATTGAGTAGTTGTTAAAAACTGGACTTGAATTAACTCATAATCTAAAAAACATGGTCTTAGCTCAAATTAACTTGAGTTAAGGCTATGTTTTTTAAGCTACAGAGTGACTCAAGCCCAGTCTCTCGTAGTTGATTCTTAATTAGCAGGTGGAAAATTAGATTAAGCTCTTGATTAATACATAGGTAGGTTAAGTAGCAGGTTTTAATTAGCGAGTAGATTGGTTCTTGACTAGTGGGAGCAGGCGGTTTGAATAATTACAACTTACTCTTATTATAGTGAAGTCCCTAGACTAAAAAAAAATTTCAGAATTCAAACTAATTTTTTACTATGAATCTTTACTATAATGAGAGTAGATTGAATACACAGTAAATACGTAATTTTTTGTAAATATTGATATACTGTCGGCCCTCCCCAAACCGATTCTGTCAAAACCGATATTTTGCCATAATTGGTTAAAAATCAATCCACCGGGCCTGTTCTCTAATTCATACCTGATAACCTGCCATTTCTGATATCCGGTAGGCCAGATACCTAAGTTCCCGATTTGTCACATGATTATTGGCCAATTAAAACCGTAAATAGAAATCCTTGTGATTATGTACATATGTATATATATACAAAAAAAGAGACGGTCCAGATTTAAGCACAAACAAAGATCTAACTATGCTGCACTTATTGATCTTTTATAGCTTTCATATTATACTTTATTGTCAGTAAACATTGAGAAGATTCACTAATATAATTTTAATTTGAATTTTACAGTTAACCCAGTGTTAACCCCAATGAGTATGTAAATACGTTCACATTCAGATTGATGGATTAGCACAAACGTTCTTTAATTCGAACAGACCACAATTTGCGATCCAACCCTCTCTCCCAAAGGAATCCGGTCAGTCGCATAGATATCTGCGAATAGCAATATCAGTATGTTCATATTAGGGTTGGTTAGGTTCCAGTTAGGTTCTGATAGGTTCTAAGTAAATTAATAATTTTTTAAACTGATTTTTTATTTTTTAGTTCTTAATTAAAGTTATTAATTATAAAATTATGAACAATTTTAATTATAAGCATAAAGCAAAAAACTTTCTTATAAGTTTATAAACCTAGGTTCCAGAACCTAGGTTCTAAATTAATATTTTAAAGAATTTATAAACTTAAAAGAAAGTTTTTTGCTTTATATTTATAATTAAAATTGTTCATAATTTTATAATTAATAACTTTAATTAAGAACTAAAAATAAAAAATCAGTTTAAAAATTATTAATTTACTTAGAACCTATCAGAACCTAACTGGAACCTAACCAACCCTAGTTATATTAACTGCCAGCCTGCAATAGTGATGCCTAGCGAAATGGCGAAACCTGACGAAACTATAAGTTTCGTCAATGACGAGACTTGACGAAACTTGACTAGTGTTCCAAATCGTTAGTTGAAAAACCAACTAGTTGGCAACTTTTCAACTAATCGATTGAAAAAATTTTTAAACAACTAATCGATTTATTATCAACTGGTTCAATTACGATTAATTGTCAGTTATCAATTAGTTATCAACTATATTAATCAACTAAACAATTATTACTATTTATAGTATTATTCTTAAGGTAACTACTTACGGCATTACGTATATGCTAAACTATCTTTAAGTCGCCGTATGTGGTAATAAGGTAGTATGCTATGAGTAGGTATTTTCAAATATACTTTTGCTTTTTGCTTTTTTTTCAACAAAACCGAGTTCAGCTTTTGTTGGTTATATATTATATAATATATAATATATAACCAACAAAAGCTGAACTCGGGTTTTGTTGAAAAAAAAAAAAAAGCAAAAGTATATTTGAAAATACCTAGTGCCATGAGTACTGTGTAGCAGTGTTGTCACATGGATGCGGACATGGACATGTGTACATGTGTTCAGCAATACATATTTACATACGTAGGTTAGGTAAAAAGCGCCCTTTTTTTAAGTTGGGATAGTAGGGAAAAGTAACTTGTCTGAAAATTTTTCTTATAAACTGTATGTACTATATGCATCCTTCCTGAATGTACTACTTTACTCACTGAGAACTTACTAGATACTATAAATAGTAAGTACACATAGGCTCAAAAGTAACTATTTATTTCGATTTAGTCTTTTTTTTCGTTTTTTATTTTATTTATGTTTTTTAGATACAATACATTTAAACCGTACTAATTCCTTTTCATCCGGCTTGGTTAATTCATTCGACTATTCAGGTTTGTACCCTTTTTCTTTGATGTATTTGATCCGGTTATAAATTTTTTTCGTCTAGCTTAACTTATTCAAGTTTTTTTTTTTAGCGCATGCTTGGAATTAGACATAAGTTGAGACTGGAACTTGGATAAGTATTAGTTTCTTTTTCAATATTATATTTGTTTTTTGTTTTTTTTTGGTTTGAACTAACTCTTCTTTTTTGTAAGTTTGAGCTAAATTCACTTAGTCGACATTACATAGAGTTAGAATTAGCGTTTTATTAGATGCAAGTAATTTAGTAATTGCCACTTGATGTGATGTCGGCTAAGTGCACTATCGGTAAAGACGGATTATAATAATTCTATAGGCAGTTTATTTTCTTGAAATACGTGAATAACGATTAACCAACGGATGAGAATAGAGGTCTTCCACTTGAAATTTCCCAATAGATTTGTCCAAAGCTATAAACATCAGATCTCTTATCGCGTTTATATCCACGTTTAATAAGACATTGATATTTGATATATGCTGGCATTCCGTGAATGATTGAGTTTGAAGTCAGAGATATGTTGTGAAACTAGCGAAACTGGCAAAGCATAAAAACATGGCGAAACTAGTGAAATGTGGCAAAAAAAATTTGTTAAAAACTGTTTTAATATTAAAATTCAGAAGCTTTTCTTACCATTACATAAAGCTTCGTTTAGTTTTCTGTAGTATTATAAATGATATTTTTTTTTAAAAAACAAATTTACTACTATATATTAGTGGTAAATGTACTCTAAACTATAAATTCAATTGTATAAATTGACCAATCACGAGAAAAGTCCTTCTATATGACATGGTTATTTATGTGGATACGGCATTTATACGGCATACTGACATTTATACTACTTACGGCATTTATATGGCATGCGGCACTTCTACTTATACGGTGTATCACTATAATTTTTTTGCCGGGATAGTTACCCTCAAGATTTTAAATGTCTGCATCATTAATCAACTATACAACTTACAACTAAACAACTAAACAACTAAACAACTAAACAACTAATCGATTATTTCAGTCATGTAATCCCGCAATCAATTAGTTGCCAACTTTAAGATGCAACTAACGATTGAAAAATTTTTACCAACTCGGAACTCTAAACTTGACAAAACTTATGGTTTCGTCATGTTTCGTCATTTCGCCAGGCATCACTAGCCTGCATTATGTAGCGCTAAGCTGCACAAACCCAAGTGCTATATAACTAGCGTGCTCGATGCGCAACTCAACCGGCACATGGCAAATATTTATATCACACATATTCATACTGATGATTGGTCTGCATTAAGCAGCCAGGAAACTACCGGTATATCAGACCGGATTAAGGAACATGCGTGCAATGTTTTTGAAATAATAAATAAATTATTTGTATATAACGACAAATGCAGGAAAGTTTTAATTATAGATCTTAAATTTTTAAAAATTTTTTTCTATTCGAATATATTTTCAATTTAGCAATCTGATTGGTGGATTAGTTACCATCGATCACGTGATTTTTTTCAAATCTGATAACCTCCCAAACCCGATACAGAACTTGTCCACCATGCATACTGGTTTGAGGAGGGCCGACAGTATATGTATAAAAATCTGTACATTTACAAATTAGGGTTTTTATTAATTAAATTGCGACATATTTACTAATAATTGCAGATCATTTTATCTAGCTGACTCATGGATTATCAATTAATAGTTTTTTTTTAGAATGCAATATTGAACTCTGCCTCCTTTTTTATTTCTATATTTTTTATGAGTTCAATTTTTCTTTTTATTTTTTTGTTCAATAATTTGTAGGATAATTCAATTAATTTCAATTTCAATTTTCTTTCTAACTGCTAGATCAGCAATTTCTGAAAGATTTATAAAAAATGATTCTTTACCAATATCTAAATATATTAATATAAAATTAATAAATAACACTAGGAAGCATCCAGAAATCAGTGGACTTTTGTTTACTATGAGCTAGAATGTCCAGGATTATGATACGGCATAATATGCACATAATTTGGCCTGTACTGCATATGCATTATGCACTATATAAAGTTGCATAATTTGGGCCATTTCATATAATAATTCGCATAATATGAGTATACTAGTTTGTGGCCAATCAAATTGCTCAAAATAGAATAAAAAAAGCAAGTGTTTGAAACTGATGTATTTTTTACTAGTTAAAACTGTCTTGATTGGTTAGCATATGAAAATAAAACTGGTTTCAAACTCTATATAGATAGGATAAATAACCAATCACAGCACTTTAAATACCGTAAGGGCAGTGTCATTAATCACCTGATTATTTTTTATCAGAGGCCTACTCCTCTCCCTCTTCCTTAATATATAAATAGTCAGGTTCTTATATATAATTTTAACTTTTTTTACCCCCCCTAAAAAATCACCTGATTTTTGTTACTCCCCTAAACTGTCGTATAAAAAACCTGGATCTAGTACATAATGAAGCATTTGTACTATTAGAAAAGTATTAAAAGTGAAAATTTAAAAAGCATGCATATTTTTTATTCATAGTAGGCAGCCTAGATACTTAAAAAACTATATTTGGTTATTGTAGATTATGAGTTTCACACCTGGTCTAGTATATAGGAGTCTGATATCTTGTATACGGCAGTTTACAGTAATTTTTTTGATTAATTGTCTGGAGCGTAGTGGAGGACTTTATATGTTTACGTAAGGTGATACAAAAGTTACATTTTTGATGCATCAATAATAGTAATATCAAAAATGTAACTTTTGTATTTGGTGTTTGTCCACATGCATATAATAGTTACATTTTTGATGCATCGTGTTGTTTTGATTTGTGTTGCATCAAAAAATGAAATTAGAACTTAGTTGTTATTACGCTTCGAACACACAATGTTGTATATTATTCTAGTAGTAATATCAAAAATGTAACTTCTGTATTTGGTGTCTGTCCACATTAGTGTTCGGATCTGTTAAATTTTTTATCCGGATTATCTGAATAATACAAATAACAGATAACGATTTTGTTCAACAGATAATTTATCCAGATAGTTACTTTAAGTTCAGATAATTATCTATAGATTATCTGTATAAATATATATGGTGAAAACCCCTTTTATGCATACATGTGCATATACTTATAAATAATAAATACTCATAACTCATGACTTTGATGCGTATGTACGTGAATGGTATACTTTTTTTAATCGTCGTTATTTTTAAATTACAGATGTAAAAGTATTTATACAATGTTCAAACTGTAAATATTTAATCACTTGCTTGGTAAGTATGAGTGCGTATATGTATTTAACCTTTTAAAGGTATATTATATTTGTTTATCTATTATCCCGGCTTTAATCCTAAACACTATTTTTTTTGTTCTTTTGATTAGACAAACCTGCATACTATATATTCGTTCATGTCAAAAGAACTTAAATCTGGTTAACCTAATATTGTAATACTTCGAAATGGTTTATGATATTTAGGATACATATTATAAAAAAGCCTTAAATATATAGAATTTAGAATATATATAGTTTAGTAGCATTTTAAAATACATATTAGATATTAATAAAAGGATATAAAAATATCGAAAAACTTTAATGAATTTATTATGAATATTTGATACATATTAGCTTGCTGCTAAGTAGAGTAAATGCGAATTTGGAAAATCAACATTAATTTCCATTGCAATCAATTATTCGGTAGGCCTGGAATCAGGTTTTGCACTTTAAAAGTCAGACCAACAATTTTATGCGACACAAAATACAGAAGCAAGTATTAGTTGATTCCCTGACTTTTAAGATTTGAATTGTTTCCCATGTTCGTTAAAAGAGCCAAGCTTCTCCAAAAAAGTTAATACTTTCTAACTTGTTATTAAGCAAGAAATAAAATATTTAGCTTTAACTGTTAGAGGTTATAGGGTTGTTGTGATGTTACTATACGTAAAATTTTATTTCTGTCATTTTAATTAATGCAACAAGATCGATTTAAACATTAGTTTTTGCCTATTTTCGCTTGCTTCTTCTTTTGCATGTGTTGGAGTCTTGATCCGGAATAGTCAAAATTTGCACTCTCCGGCTGGCTATTTCCTCTCCAGGAGTTTGTATTGTCTGTGCAATAAGTGAATATATAAAATTGCAATCAAGATCAGCAATTTAAGCAATGCCCATAAGAAAATAAATTGCAGAATCAGGTATTGTACCTTGAAAGTTACCATAGGTTTCCGAAAATAAGCAACCTCCAAAAGAAGCAACCCCCCGGATTTTTAGAACAATTTTTATAAAATTCATTAACAGTCGCTACATATAAAACTTTTTTTACTATGTAAACTTCAAAAGATCGAATAAGTAAAGTTGTTCAGCGTAACGAAATATACCTATTGTAAAAATTTCATGGCATTTGGACAACTTTTTATTAGTACGTTTTTCAATTTTTCAAAAAATTTAACAATCCGAAAATAAGCTACCCCACGATTTTTTGTGTAACTTTTGGCCAAAAAGGGTAGCTTATTTTCAGATAAATATGGTAGGCTATGTGATACAAAATACAGAAGCAAGAGATGTGAAGATATAATACGCGAAGTTTCTATATTTATTCATATCCTTGCTTCATCATATGCGTTTATACAAGATTTTGCGTACGTATGCCATTTAATTTCTATTTTTGGTGCGTTTATCTCGAATATAATAGGTATCATTAAAGTTGTTAGTGGAACAACATACTCCGGAACAACCCTGGCTATACTCCAGTTTAAAGATAGAATGTGTTGAAATATCAAGAATTATATAATAACTCGGAGGTGCAAACCTTGGTTGCTCGCGCATCTATAGTACAATTTCGCAAGCATTTGTCTGCATTATACTAAATTTATATTTAGGCTTATCTAGTATCTAATAATTAACAGATAATCTAGATAGTTATCCGGATAATGGAATTATGAACAGATATAGATAACAGATAATAACTTTTTTCAACAAATAGTTATCTTTAGATAAACAGATTATCTAGATCCGAACACTAGATCACATGCATATAATAGTTACAGTTTTGATGCATCGTATTGTTTTGATTTGTGTTGCATCAAAAAATAAAATTAGATCTTAGTTGTTATTGCGCTTCAGATACACAATGCTGTGCATTATCCTAGTTTTAATTAATTTTAAGCAGTCTATGTACTGTACATATATACTATATATTATATACAAGATAAAAAGTTAAATAGATATTTAAAAATTTTAATATTTTATTTAGATATCTGAGTATTCATGCAGTTGTTTAATTATAAATAATATGTTTATAGAAATTTTTTGTATATTTTATATAATTTGTGGTATAGTGCATAATATGCTACATTTTTTAAGTTAAAAACTTGCATAATTTGTATAATTTATAGTTTGCTGCATGCATAATTTGGCCATCCTCGCATCATAATTCTAGACACCCTACTATGAGTCTATCCTATCCACTCACACCTGATATGCCAATTAGCCAATCAGATTTTACAATTATTAAAAAGTTAAATATAATATTTAATAGTAAATAACTTTTAATCTATTGGACCAAATTTGATGATTTAACTACCAAAATAATTCATGAGAGTATTCTACAAATCCAAAATTATAAAAATCTAATCATAGGATTTTGTAATCAGAATAGATTTGTGTTATTATAAATGTTCTATAATTTAATGGGTGTGGCGATATAGAAAAGCTGTCTGGTTGTCATCCTAAGCGGCAGGTCTAGAGTTCAAATCCCACTAGAGACGAATTGGAAAATAGGCCTGTGTTATAGTAATATTTGTTCATTGACCGATTAGGTATATTATCTGTAATTTTAGTACCACCATCTTGAATGGGAGCTTTGGCGTAGTTGTATAAGTTATACAGACAAATCCAAGAGACCAGAACAATTAAAACCTGTTTGGCAAGCTCCGAATGGAGAGGTAGCTGGACTTTTGACAGTACCGGAAAAAAGGATTTTAGCGGTGACCAACCGAAAAATCTGAACGGGCAAGAGCTTCTATAGCAAAGAGGGCCCACCAACCTGGCTGCTGGTGTCGCACTGGAGGAAAAGGTCATGTGTTATAGAAGCATGAACCAAAGAAAGGGAGACCTTAGGCACCTAAAGCCTAGCGGACCGATCCTTTCTGGCCAACTGGATTGGCAGTCTGGAATGACTGGGGAAAAGGTTCCAAAGAGTGACTAATCGAGTACTGGGGTTTAGTGAACTTCGCAAGGGCAGACAGAACTAATCAGCCAATAAGAAGCGGAAATATAGAGGTGTATATATATCAAGACTCAATGGAGCTCTGGGCGTACCCATATAGAAGTCTTTAAACGTTAAGAGGATTTAGAACCACCAATATGGGTATATGCTTGTACAAGTGCATGCAGTGGTGATCGGTTCTCCCTAGCCTTATAATGTCATCCAACTATATTTGGCACTGAAAGCATTTGCGAAACATGCCCAGATACCTCGCCACTATAGTGGGAAGTACAGTTGTTCGCACATTTTCAAATTTAGAACGTTAAATTCTGGGTTCTCAAGTTGCAGAAAACCGGCTGGTTGTGGCAGTATGCAGGTTTGAAATACGAATCCCTGAGAAGTACACTAGTAAGAGATTTTTTGGGTAACCAGATTTCAGATACACCAACTTGGAAGCATAAAGTGCCTACCTGACAACACATACCAAATTGGAAGTGATGAATTAGGAAAGGTGGGTAAAGTGGCGAACATGTGGATGTTGATTGTTGGTTAAAAAGAGATGTACAAATCTAGGTTAACTATATAAATGGGAATATAGAAGGCTCTGGTGGGTTTTAGCCATGGATAAAAGGTTTATAGCCTGAAGTTCTAGTCTCAATACTTGTATATAATATGTATGTATTTACGGTACTACCAAATGTCAATTTACTTAAGTATTAATAAAGTTTAGAGCAGTAGCTACACCCCTAATATTAAAAAAAAAAAAAAGTTCTATAATTTATTAAATAATTATAACATATTTATAGTAACATAAATTTATTCTGATTCTAGAATCCTGTAATTTGATTTTAACATTTTTGGGCTTGCTAGAATCCTCTTATTAAGAGAATCATTTTGGTAGTTAAATCATCAAAATTGGTACATAGATCAAAAATTATTAACAATTAAAAATTAATTTTTAGTTGTTAATAACTTCTGATCTACTAGGCCAATTTTGATGATTTAACTACCAAAATAATCCTTTCAATGAGAGAATTTTAGCAAGACCAAAATTGTTAAAATCCAATCACAGGATTCTAAGATCAAAATAAATTTGTATTACTATAAATGTGTTATAATTATTTAATAAATTATAGAACTTTTATAGTAACAAAATCTATTCTAATCACAGAATTTTGTAATTAGATTGTTATAATTTTGGTTTTACTAGAATCTCATATCGGCGGATTTGATTTTTTGGGCCTTTTTTAGCTAAGTTGTTACATGAATTTCTGCTCTTAAGTGTCGCTAAAAAGTAATAAACGAAACACCTTTTACAATCAATAAAGAGCTTCTTTAGCACCAATACGAGATAAAAAAACAAAAAGTATAAATAAAACAGCTCTACTAGGCCGTAGAAGAAAGTGCTAACTTTATACGTTGGAATATACAGGTGTTTTAGGAAGAGTTTGATAGGTTGGTCATTTTTAGATGGGTTGCGGATAAACTCGGAAGGAAATTTTCAAGAAAATAGCCATTTTAACTCACTTCTGGCCTATATTCGAACTTGTAGAAAACATAATTTTACATATTTAATCGTAAGTACAATGTAAGTTTAAAAAGTTGTTCTAATGAAAATTCGTTTTATAATAATTTTTTAAGTGAAAAATTTTTCTATCAATCTTCAATCGTGATTGGCTGATTTTGGGGTTGAATTAAATCGGCCCATATGTTCTCATTAAAAGGATCATTTTGGTATAAATTATCAAATTTGGTCCAGTAGATCAAAAGTTATTAATTATTAAATATTATTAATAAATCTATAATCTTGGTCAAAAATAATTTTGCAACTTTGGCTAGAATTATAAAATTGACCAGAATTACATCTGATACTTCAGCTAACCTACCCACCCAGAAATTAGCTTATTTTTGGAAGCTCCGTTAGAGGTGATAAAAAACTAAATATTTATACATCAAATGAAAACTTGGCTAAAACTTATTATTGTTATATTTTCATTTTTTATTGCCTTTGTCATAGTGTATTCTTTATAAATAAATAAATAAAATAGATTAATGATGTTCATTGTGTTTATTAAGTAATAATGTATTTACAGTATAGCAAACTTGTTTTTTAGAAAGTATATAACAAATTTCTTCTTTGGAATTAGTAAACTTTATTCGAAAAACTTCAATAAATATTGCTTTTGTATTTGTAAAACAAACTACTCTTAGGTTTAGGCTGCAGATAAGTATTTAGGTTTACTTAGATATATGTCTAAGTTTTTATTCTTAGCATTAGATTTAAAAAAATGAAATTTCTTTCAGTATTGTAAAAAGTTTCTATAAATTTAATAAAGATAAAAGCAAGGTCTCACCTTAACATTTAAAAAAAAAACAAACTACTCTTGCTAAATGCTTTTTCAAATATTCAATTCAGTGATAGCCACTCTTAGGTGGTATTACAAAGACAGTCTATTACTAAACTATTCATTTGTGTGCTTAGAATGAACCATTCTTACTAATTAACTCAAGTAGACTAAACCAGAAACAGCTATCATGTGGCATCACAATGTAGCAACCTAAAGGTCTGCTTACTAATAAAAACATACTTACTTCTTTGTTTTGGTCATTCAATTTAATGGTTTTTTTCAGAATACAATATTGAACTCTGCTTCCTTTCTTATCTTTATTTTTTTTATAAGTTCAATTTTTCTTTTTATTTTTGGGAATTGCTATTCGCACCATGGTACATGTAGATCACCTCGATTTTGTCACTTAAATATTTTAACTTTTAAAAACTTTTATTAATATTATCTCCATGAGTTCTTGATCAAATTTAATAATTTTTTTTATTTGAATTCTATGGATTTGTAGAATTAAAATAAAAAAATGTTCATCAAATTTGGTCAAGAACTCATGGAGATATCTTTGATGAAATTTCCTGTAAACAATTTCAACGCAGCTTCTTTGTAATATGTTTTTTTGCTTTTTCAAAATAACCCACTGTTCGGTGATGATTTAAAAGAAATTTTACTATGCTAACTAAAAAAAAATTTATAACAAAACTTGTAGCGCATATCATGAACTAATAGAATCTCAAATTTCATGAAAAAATATTAAAAACTCGTTAAGATATTAACATTTTTGTAAATTTTGACACATACGTTTTCGCAAGTTTTTCTCTAAACTTCAAATGATTCTAGAAGCACTTTCTCAAAATGAAACCTCCAAAATATAAATTAGTAAGTTGATAGAATAGGTATTCGAGATTCTTCAGCTAAAATTTCATCATAAACGGATTAATATTGACGAAGTTATGATGATTTTTCAATTTGCTTCCAGATTCAGAATTTTCTAAAATTTTCAATTTTGATGAAAACAGAAAAATAACCATCACAGGCTAGATTTTTACAAGTTCAAATGAAACAAGTTACTGCGCACTAATATAATCAATAGAGAATATGCTAAAATTTTGCTTTCTAAAATTTCAAGTTATTTGGTTAAATATTCATTCTATAATGGCTTTTTTACATTTGGCGCAGCTTCTTTATAATATAATTTTTGGAAATAGAAGAATATTTATCAATGATATCTATACAAGTTCTTGACCAAATTCGATGAAATTTTTTTATTTGAATTTTATGGATCCATAGAATTCAAATAAAAAATATTTCATTAAATTTGATCAAGTGGTTGCAAAGATATCTTTGATCAAAGTTTTAGAAAAAAATGTTATCTATGTAACTTTATAAAATAATAAAAATTTTTTAATTTTAATCAAGCAATTTAAAATAATTAAGCTCATAAATATTTAATTGTTAGTTAGTTGAATTAGAGAACAATTTAGTTGTT